>CAAKMY010015297.1:0-22906 GCA_901111285.1 Corrigiola litoralis
TACAGGGGTACACAGGAGAAAATCAAATCCCTTCTTTCATTTATACTCTTATCATTCGTGATCATGATTCATGAGACATTGTCTGATGTAGGTGCCATTTGGATTATACGTTTCAGTTAGGAGTCGGGTTATTGTGGGTTGACTTGATTAATTTCGGATTTTATTTGTTCATTATAGGCTTTCACGTCGAGTATGGTCAATATAGATTCATTCATATAGGGTAATAAATTGATTCGTATTATGTTGGATCTTGGTTTGCGACCTTTTCTTGTCAGTTGATTTCGTGTATTTAATCGAATAGGTCTTACCAAAATATTCTTATAAGTCACAAATATTTTAGTGTACTTATATGTTTCGTAAGTCTAACTGAAAATCAATTATTGAATTCAAAACTAATCAAATATGCAAAAAATTAGTTTATTGTGGCTTATGGGTTAGGTTAAGCGAACTTTGAGTCATTTCGAAAAGGGTTTGGTAAGAAATTAGATTCCAATAGCCTCTATTGGAGGGTTCCACCCAATATAAGGACATGCACACGAATTTTTTGATAAAAATAGAAGGTTAATTGGTTATCGAACATAAAAAGGAGGAATAATGGCGATATTTTCTTTCTATTCTTTTGTGTCGTGTTGGAGGAACAACCCCCCCCCCCCCCAAAAAAAAAAAACACACCTATTGACCTATCACTCCTCGAATTAGGTTCGTTTTGGTTTAATTTTATAATTTCGGGTTGCGTCGACCAAGTTCAGTTTGACATCGGGTCAATTTGATTCCGTTTTTAAATGTGATTTTTTGGGGTTCGGGTGGGCTGGATTTTCAGCGTAGTTTGATTTTTTTCTTGAGTCTGACCAATTTTACCAACTCTAAACATAGGTATATAATCAAAACAATAATCATTTTCCATACCCAAAACTTCTTAAATGAAATAATCATTGGAGAATAGATGGGGTAATTTTGTAGCCGTATTTTTATTCTCTAGCTAAACAAATATTTAAGTTGAATTTTTTTTTTATTAAAAAGGTTAACTGTGTTAAGTCTCAAGTCCTAAACGGAAAAAATAAAGTTGACAGATCCTTGCTGAAAATAAATGGGTAAGTTCAGGTCTTTTTTTTCGGTAGATAACTCCAGAAATATACATAAGATTAAATTATGCAAGAAAGAAAACAAAGGAATTAGAAGGCATTTTAAAAAGCTAAGAATTGGCCAAACCCTTTCTCACTAACTTGGCTGGGGCAAAACCCGAGTGGCCAATCAGTTACACAAGATGTTATCAAAGAGAAATCAGCACAAGAACAAAAGGTTACAACAACTGGCATATCACTAGGGCAATCTATTAAAAAGGTACCCCTGTGATATCAGCCTTTACATCTCATACATTTCTTCCGGTTCTCTATCCACTAGACAACCTCCTACCCGAAGAAGAGGAAAAACCAGTAGAAAGGGAACCGCTACAGGTACAGAACTAAATCACCACATTTAGCAGGCAACTGTAGTCGCAGAAGGCGTTACCATAACTGCTATGTTGCCTGCTACGGGTTGGAGGCGGGCTGCGTTCTCAAGGCGTTCCCACATCACTTTCCGTTGCTCTGCAATCAATAATAGCTTTGCTTCATCCTCTCTGAACTGATTCTGGCACTCTAAAAACAGTGGCTCATCCATTTCCTGGAAGATCTTTCTCACATTCATGGTCAGATTGAGTACTGCTTGGTTCCAGTGACCTTGAGCATTCCTCTCCAGAGCGGGGTAAATGATAGGTAAGATCATCTGACGATTGTGTCCGATCAGGTTGAGAATTTGATCATTATTCCATAGGAAAAGCGCCCTTTCAGCTACCTAAAGCCGTCAAAATGAAGTGTTACAATCTTGTCTGTTCCATTTCTAGTAATGTTCTAAAACAATATTGGATCATGAGACCAAGAAGGTCCATCACACTACTCTACAAAAAAGCTATCAAAGCTCATGTAGCACAGCTGTATAAAAGACTATTAACATCTACTGACAATCTACTCCTGGACCATAAAGACTCCACAAAAGTACTTTTATGAGACTGTCAAAAACAACAGAAGACAAACATCCAAATTATAGTAGAAAACGCATCAACAAGAGAATCTGAAATATTGATCAATAGAATGAAGAGCTTGGTATTCCCGAAAGAGAACCCTGATTTCTTTCTCCGAAAGGTAAAAACACAGCAAGACTTCCAAAGAAAGAAAATTTAGACCAGCATTTACGTCATGTCAAATATAAGAAATTGGCACCATGAAATGAAGAGCAAATAAGCCTGCTACAAGATAGCATAAAACAGGGAGAAGGTTTATTTGCAGAGAGACTCGTGTCATTACAAATCTATCTTCTTTCCTCGGCTTAGAAGAAAATTTATGATGTAGAAATCTATCTTCTTTGTCTAATGTATTATCAGTATTTAGTATCTCACTCCAACACGTTCATTGTAAGGTAAAGAGGGGAAAAGTGTTGATGAAGAAGAATAAACTTGACTTCTATTCAACTGGTGTAATCCATCAGGTGCATAACGCTGACGTTTATAGTCCTAAACATAACAGAAATAAGCTGAAAATATGGGCCACAATGCCATGACTTTAGACATGATCACATTAATTTTAACTAACTCCAAAAGACTAGGTTTTGAACAACATAAAAAACTAGTCTTTTGTAGTCAGTTAAAATCAATGTTTATTTCTAAAGTCATGAGATTGTGGCCCATATTCTCAGCTTATTTCTGTTATGTTTAGGACTATAAAAGTGAGCAATGGATTACACCAGTAGAATAGACGTCAAGCCTTAGTTTTAAAAGGCGCGAGGCGCACCGAGGCGCAAGTGACCTCTGGAGCCTAGGCGAAGGCGCAAAGCGAAAGCGCGCGCCTTTCGTAGGCGAGGCGCATCTAAATTGCTAAAACCACAAAAATGAATTGTAGAACATATTTTGAACTTAAACAAGGAGTAGAGGTTGAATAAACCCTATACCCCTATCTAGACTTTATCAAGTGGCTGTAAAAAAAAAAAAATTTAAAAAATGGCTTTAAAGCACAGTAACAGAAGGAAAAAAAAGATTTAAAAAAAAAAAAGAAAAACCCACCCAAACAAGCTGAGAAAGAAGAGAAATAAAAAAGAAAGAGAACACTTAATCGATGAGAGAGAAGATGAAAAGAAAATAAAAAAAACCAGAAAACAAAAAGCAAAACTGCCGGCCAAAGAATCGCAGATCTACACAAAATGGTTTGGAATTTGTAAAAAAGGAGTCCGGAATCGGACTGGGAGGGGCATTTCCGGTCGGAAATGACCATTTTCTGCCGGAAAAAGCCGCCGATTACCGGTCAACGGTGGTTGACCGGCCGTTGACCACCATTGACCGGTGGCCGACGGCTGTTTCCGGCACCAAAAAAGGTCGTTTCCGACCGAAATTACCCCTCCCAGTCCGATTCCGGACTCCTTTGTGGCAAATTCTAATCAATTTTCCGTAGATCTGGGATTTTATACCTAGAACACCAAAAAGCCCCATAAAGCGCCGCTTTGCGCCTCAGGGTGAGGCGCGCGCCTCCAGCCGCCTTGCCGCCGCTTCTCGGAATCGCCTTCGCTCAGCCTATAAAAGCGAAGAGGCTGGCGCCTCGGTGCGCCCGGCGCCTAGGCGCGCTTTAAGCGCTCTTTTTACAACTAAGCGTCAAGCTTGTCCTACACTTTTCTGAACTTGTTCTTTTCTGAAGATTAAAATAAAAACATTGTACTGATCAGGCCAAAGGGTGTGTTGAATTAGTGACTATAATTTGTTAGTCAGAAGTTATTCCTGATAATTTGGCGTATTTGTTAGTGGGTGTTATGTTATGTATGCGTATGATAGAATAAATCATGCATGGTTGTTTCTAGTATTAAGGAGTGTTTTGGTTAGTTAAATAATGTTGTTAGTGGCCATATAGGACTTGTTGAACGTGCGTTATATATAGGCCTTTTACGTCATGTCAAATATTATTTGAGAAAGTTTACGCAAATAGACTTCTCCATGTTTACTCTCCTCCCCTCTAAAGTTCAACATTCATAGATCTTGACCACGTCTAAAAGCTATTAAGTAAAAACTGAAGTATCCATTTGAGAGTAAGGCTACACATAAAACTTGGCCTCATTGCACTTTCTGATAAGCAAATACAGAACCAACGATAACGACCAAGCCGTAGTACCAAAATAATTCAGATCGGCTAACCTGAACCAATATTACTAATAAACCCACACTCAAACACAATCATTGACATGGATCGTTACCCTCAGCCCTACACAGCACTATACTCTCGTATGGTTTTGGCCTTTGGGACCTTGCTGGGACAAGAATGAAGTTGAAACTAATCAAGCATGCCATGGCATTACTCGTACATCATGGATAATTCACCTCATATATCATAATTGTAGAACTAGAAATGCAAGAAAAACCAGGCTACCTTTGATATAATGAAAATGCTTTTGATATTCTTTCTAGAAGTATATTGAAACAAATAGTCACAAACGAACACTATGCATCTCCATGAGATCAATTCTCGGGCTCACCTATGATAGACATGTCAAGACAACCACCAAAGAAAAAAAGCCAATTCCAAGTATTTTGAATTAGACACTGAGACAGTGAGACTTCACCAGCACAGAATCACCTCGTGACTCATAGAGAGTAACCCACTAATGCAACTTTCTGCACCAGCTTAACGGGAATTCTGAAGTGATAATTTTACCAAGCACTTCTTCAATCCGAAAGCAGCGACATTGTTACAACCAGGTCAAGAATTCAATATACATCTATACGACTATACAGTTAGCTCAGTACGGATCACAGTAGTTTTCCTTACATATATTGAAGTATATCCTTTTCTAAATCAAGCAAATTGACATGCACTCCCAAGTATTTTAAGCGGTTGAGCATAAACAGGCTGTTAAATTCCCACTTCTTACAAGTAACAGACATCATATCTCAAGTGATGCTCTAGAGAGCACAAACTGAACAAACAACATGTGCTAAGGCCAAGATCATGAAACAAGCCACATTACAGACAACAAAGTAAGTTACCCACATTCACATACCAGTAAAGCATATAGGGAGATATATGTGCAACAGCAAAAAACAAAAGAAGAATACACCACCTGAAAGTGATAGCTGTTGATGCAGCAAGCAATTCGCGAGAACAATGGAATCATGACCTTTTGGAACTCCAACATGTTAGTCGCTTCCAATATCTCCTCCAACTCACCTAAAAACATCACCTCCTTCTGGCTGTTTGTGATTGGCCAGTATTTCAACAAACCTTTGACCACAGTGCTAGCAAGCTTTGGCTCCTTATCAATAAATTGCGTGATACAGTAAGACAGCTGCTGAAAGTAGACACCCAGACACTTCGGTTTGTGCAGGGGAATCAGAGCTCTCCACAAAAAGATCTTGTGCTCCTCTTTTAAGGGCAAGGCAAACCCACTGATAACACTCCCAAAAATCTCCAGAAGCTCAGCAAGTCCATTATGCTTCTCAGTCTCAAACACAAACCGGTAGAATATATTGCTCATCGCCTTCCGAATAAACGGCCTATGGACCATGAATTTGCCATAAACCCTATGAAGGATAGTCTTCAAACAATCTCTTTCCCTAGGATCCTCAGAATCGAAAAGATCAAGCAACTTCAATATGAACGAATGGTCAATGTATTTCTTCGCTATCTTCGCATCAAGTGACGAAGAAGTAATAAACTTCAGCAACAGATCATAGACAATTTGCAGGTGTGACCAAGCAGGATCAAACATAGGCTCATCATCATCATTCTCACCACCACCGCCCCCATTAGACCTATAATTCGGTGGGAACACCCGAAATAGATTAACAGCACACATTCTGCACATGGCAAAGATAGCAGGCTCGGGGAACTTCGAGGAAGGCCCCGAAGCAACAAAGTCAACAAGCTCAATCAAAGTCTGCCGCTTTATATCCTTCTCCGATGTGTTCTTACTAGGATCATAGAAGTCGAATGTGACACAGCACAGATTCAACTTACTCAGAAACAAATTCATCTTTTCCGAATTCGGCACATCCTTGAATGACACAAGTGGCTCAATTCCAGCAACCACACTGGTTGGGAACACAGCGGACGATGTCCGCTTCGTGGCATTGGCTTTGCCCGAAGCAGCATTGCCATTATTTCCTCTAGGAGTTCCATTACTCGAATTGCTCGAAACCAACTCCCCTCCACTATCAGACTTGAATGACTTCCTAGGAAGCTTACTAAGGATTTGCTTCAACATTGTCACTCTTTTTTCACATAAATTCCACCCACATTCAATCTCAACAACTCAAACCCCAAAGATCATAGATCTCCATCACAACCTCACAATCATAACACAACATACAACACACATACACACAACCCTACTAAAGTATGATGAAAATTAGATCTTGCAACTCTAGGTAACAACATGCAACAACACTATCTACCTCACGTTGCTAAAATTAAAGGTGGGCCATCAAGATTATCAACAAAAAGGTGAATTATATGGCAATAAAGTAAGATCTAAATCTAATAAATCTGAATTACAGCTACAACTTCACATAAACAAATCCAAAGATTACACCTTTATCACTTAACTTCTAAGAAAAGGTATATAACAACAACAACAACAACAACAACAACAACAATGAGGCAAACCCACCAAAATCTAACCTTTTAAAAAAGGGAAATTCTTCTAAATTTGAAAATATCCAAGAAAACCCACCATTATCTAACCTTTAAAAATATGGGAAATTATCCTAAATTTGAAAAAAATAACCTTTATTAAAAAAAATGGAAATTAGAGTGAGAAATCAACGTTACCCAGATCCTGGAATATAAAGATTGAAACTTTATGAGATGTAACAAAAGAAAGATTAAATCTTTATAATGGGTGGAGTTGTTGAAGAGTTGTTTTCATAAAACCATGTTTATCAAATTAAATAAAAATAAAAAGAGAAAAATAAAGGGTTAGGAAAGGAAGGGTGGTGTGGTGTGGTGTTTTTTTCTTTGGATTCTATGTCATCTGATTTTTTATATATGAAATAAAATAAATAGATGAATAATAAAGTTTTAAAAAAAAGGAAAAAAGAAGGTTTTTATAAATAAGAAAAATAAAATTAAAGTTTTGTGTGAATAATTATTTTTTGGAAGAATGTGAGGAAGGTGGGGGAAGTCAGAGGTGTGTGTGTGTCTTTTATTTATTTTTTTACTCAAAAGTTTCCTGACTCTCTTTGTTTGTCTGGTGGAAGGATTGGGATTGGATTGATGTGTGTATGTGTCTTTTTTTTTTTTTTTGAAATTATGTCTGTATGTGTCTTGATTGATGAGAACAAATAAAAGAAAGGCTAGAAAATTTATTTAAAGTGGTGGGATTTAATTTTGTGTATTTTTGGGGTTCAGGAAAATGGGTGCAGGTGGTGGAGATTTAAGAAGCATGGAGACACACTTATGGAGTCATAGCTAGTATACTTGTGTCTAATTCGGTGTTGGGTATGGATACGAAAAAATACGTGTCTGATATATATAAAAGTATATCCAATATTGTTAAGGAAAATTGATTACAACGGTGTCGAGTTCGGTATTGATATAAATACAAAGATATATGTGCTCGACACATACAAAAATATGTACATTATTATTAAGGAAAATTGATTATGATGGTATCGAATTCGGTTTTGAATATAGATAATAAGATAAATGTGACTGACACATACAAAAGTACAGTTGTCTACTGTTATTAAGGAAAATTGGATATAGTGGTGTCGAATTCGGTATTGGATATAGATACAAAGATATTTGTGCCCAACACATGCAAAAGTATGTCCACTATTATTAAGGAAATTAGATATAGTTGTGTCGAATTCGTAATTGGATAAAGAACGAAGAAATATGTGTCCGACACATACAAAAATATGTCCATTATTATTAAGGAAAATTGGATATAGTTGTGTCGAATTCGTAATTGGATAAAGAACGAAGAAATACATGCCCGACACATACAAAGGTATGTCCATTATTAAAAGGAAAATTAGATATAGTTGTGTCGAATTCGTAATTGGATAAAAATACAAAAAAATATGTATCCGGCATATACAATAGTATGTCCGATATTATCAAGGAAAATTGAAAATTAATAATATGAACTATTCTATGTCGTATAAAAATAATCTCACCTACGGACCTATCAATATGCATACCAGTAATCACATATATGACTTATATATACAAAAAATGGTCTTACCCTAACGTAAGACACTTTTCTGTCTATTTATTCATGAAAATACTATATCCTTGTTTCTTCTAATTTCCTTGTACCCATCAACTCTTTACCAAACCAAACACCATAAAATAACTCACCTTAACCCTTTATTCATGATCATCATGATTCGTTCACGATAAATACAAAACCATAAAATTGCATCATCATAAAATACACATCAATTCAATAGAATTAATTGCAACAACATCAATCATCATAAAACAAACAAACAAAAAAAGACTGAAAATATAACCTGAAGATGGCACCCTCATCATCAATAATTTAAAACCTCAACACCGCACTCATAGCCTTCCCTACCTCCCCCTCCTCATCATTTACCACCATTCGTTTTCCGAACCTTGCTCTTTAGCCCCCACATATCCCCTACCTCCCTCCACCTTCCCCCAACCCCATACTTTCCATCTCCATCACCATTGATCCTATAATACTCATCCACCGACATCACGCACCCCTGCAATTGTCCTCGTTCCTCATACCCCTCATCACTCAAAATTCCTCATCCCCCATGTAATAACCTGACACACTACAGATCTTAACACAACTCATCAACTGAATGAGTTACCTTTTTAAAGTCCATTTGTCCTCACCTAAGTCCAAAAGAGGAAAGACCTGCTTGTTGACATGGTAGTATCCCCCTTATAAACTATCCAATGTGCACATTATTTAGAGATGTGAGACATTAATCCTCAATGCTTTATAGTAGATTTTATGATGGAATATATGTTTGTATTTATGTGTTATGAACAAATGCGATAAAATACCTAATGACCATATTCATAATATAAACTTATATTTTATTATTTTGTAGTAAATAGCTTGTCAATTTTGTTTATACCACCCCTCCCCACCCCCATATAATCCATTTCCAAGTATCAAGGTCACGAGTATGATAAATATTAATCAAAAATTGATATCGGTAAATTTAAAATGTTCTTATTCTTCCACTAATAAATCTTCAAATTGAAGAGATTTTGATTTTAGTGTTGCAAATCGTTGGTACAATAATATAGTGAAATCACCTTCATGTTGATGGAACCATGACTAAAAGATGTCTATAGTATTTAACACAATCATTTATAACTTCATGCACTAGGCTTGGTTGGGTGTTGGATATTTACTCTTTTGTTGAAGGGGTGGGGAGAATGAGTGAGTTGTAGAGGGATCGACAAAGTTTTAGTGAGAAGTTTGGACTATTCTTATTAAGAAAAACAATACTCCATGATTTGTAAGACAAGGATAAAAAAAATCCACTTGTACAGCTTAATCAACAACATGTCTATGAAAACCAATAAAATTTGTCAGATTCATATGGGTTTCACCTATTGTTAAGACGTTTTTAACTTCATATATGTAAACATCATCCCAAGATCTATGTAAACATTATCCTAAAATCTTAGTATAGGAGTATTAGTGTCTTACCCAATATTTTGCCCATACACATTAATTCAAATAATCTAAGTAAAGCGTGGAGTATGTATTGCTTGCCAATTTTTTTTGCCATAGCAATAGGATTTCGAATATATATGTGAAATTTGATTTATTTCACAAAGTTAATTCATCTCGTAAAAAGATGACAAACTCGAACCAAGCTAGATTCAAGCATCCATCTCAACTAAAACAATTCTCTCACTCTATCAACCACTCCTCATTCAACGATAGTAACGTGTGGTCGGCTCTACATACTAATTAACTTAATTAATCAAAACCAATTTTGAAGGCTCCCTTAAAATTGATCAAGCTACGTCAACTTTCACCATCAAAGATGACTTTGGTTACCTCCTAGTGGTTGATCCTCTGCGATTAAAGAGGCATCTTCCCTTACCACGCCACAACTCTTTGTAATGGTGTTTATAAACAATTTACTTTATTTTCTTAAACTCCATATAAAAGATTTGAAGGTGACAAATTGATTGGTATTAAAACTCTAAAAGGCATTTCAGCTGCTTCGAAAGATCCATATATTAATTGAAGACATGAAAAAGTTCCTCATTTTGTCACAAAATAAAAATAAAAAAATTCAAGAACAAAAAAAAAACACTCTTGCATTGGGTTTAGCAAGACACAATTATACAACCGACACATAGTCAGTTCGACATGCACACAATTACTTTGACATGCAACCCTCTTCTCAACAGGAAGTGCAACAACTAGTTCATTTTCCTTCCTATTTACGCCCAAAAGTGGCCATTAAAAATAGGTTTGTAAATGTGTGTTTTATAACGAAATTAAAGATTGAATTTTTTTTCCTAGTATTGGAATTCCATTATTAGATGAAGGATTTCTCTAAAAAAAATGAAAACCACAATTTTATTTTTGGCTTTAATAATTTTTTCTTAAATCAATTGTGATATATTTTGGTTCATTTAGATGTTGAATTTTTAATCTCTATTACTTATTTAGTAGCTTATACAAAATCTTCCCTAATAAAAACAATTAGCAGAAAAAAGAAAAAAGAAAAAAAACAAAAACAAAACCCTTGGGTGTAGTAAGACACAATTATGCAACCTGACACATAGCCACTTCGACACGCACACATTCACTTCGATGTACATGCGACCTCTTCTCCATAGAAATACAATAGCTACTTCTTCTTCCTCCTTGTTCAATTATTATCCCCCACACAATAAAATGGAGCATCATTTTATATGACTGATATAAGCCACTTTTTTTTTTTTTGTTTTGAATGAATTATACGATCGATCTGTCTCTAGAAAAAGACATTTCTAATCTTGACAATTTTTTCTTTTACCTAAATTATAAAAAAAGTTCCTTTGTCATGGCAAAAGAAAACACTAGTACAAGACAAAAGTAGGAGTAAGAAACTTCTCTGAAATTTCTCATCAAATACCCCTTTGTGAACTTATGGTACCAAGATAAACACCCAAGTGTAAAAATAATAAAAAAAAAATTCACTTTTTGTTCCAAGCTAAAATATAATTAAGTTAGTGTAAAATATGAAAAAATAGATAATTCAATTTTAAATATTTTACATAATTATAAATCAAACTTAAATAGAAATTTTTTTGAAGTGTGGAAACCCACAACCTTTACCTTTGGTGAGTTATGGGTAAACTTGCGGAGTATGCGTAATAGCCTGCAAACCATACACACCGGATAAATCACACCGTTGTCAATGTGACAAACTCTGACTCGAAGTGACAAACTTTGACTCGAAGTGACATACTTGGTATGTGCCAAGCAAATATTCCTTCTAAATGATCATTTTTATTAGCCTTAAGGTCATCTTTATGACTGTCAAAAAAAAAAAAAAAAAAGGTCATCTTTATTAACCTTATTATTACTTTAAATTTGTCTTATTTTAACCTTTTACGTAAAAAGGAAATATCTCCCTTTTCTTTTACTGAGTCACTGACACACAAATTGAGTTAGTCAACCATAACACAGCTGACCAAACCTGTGGAAACTCAACAATTAAACAATAAAATTTCCATAAAAATATTATTAATTAAGACATTGCGTAATTAAATTTGCCATATAAAAAATAAACAAAAACAAACCTCTTAAAAACCCCATAAAAAAACACTCAATTTTACTCTAAAATCACCTCAGAATTCTCATCTAAAAATTGGGTTTCTCCCATCATCAGCTCACTTTATTTTATTTACACTTTAATTTATTTATGGTAATGTTTTTTTTTATTATTATATTTGATTTTTTTTGATGTTGAGCTAAAATGGTTGGTGGGTTTTAATGTTTTATACCATTTGTTTAGTTGGTCTGGAATTTGATCAACTGGGTATTTTTCAGCTGTTAAATTTGGTTAGAAATTGTGAATCTTGTAAGAAATTATGGGAATTCTGATTAGAATTTAGTGTGTTTACTTGTTTGACTCTATTTTTTGTTATTGGTTTTTTTTTGGTATGAAATGTGCACACAAAGTCGCTGATAAGAATCGAACCCCCGACCTCATGATTGTGGAAATAGAGCTCTAACCACTTGAGCTCGTTCTTTTCTTGTTATTGGTTGTTGCTAATATGTGGTTAAAGTATTGAATTTAGAATTTTCCTGAAGTTTTATTTTGTGGAATTTTGTGGGTTTGTTTTGATTTTTAGTGTTTGATCAGTATTTGATATGGTGGGTTATTTTTTGATTTTGGTAATATGTTTAGTTGTGTTGTTTTTATCTTGGTCTGAAATATGCGCACAAAGTCGCTGATAAGAATCGAACCCCGATTGGGGTAAGAGAGCTCTAGCCACTTGAGCTAGTTCTTTTCTTATGTTTAGTTGAGTTGTTTTTTTTTGGGTCTGAAATGTGCGCACAAAGTGGCTGATAAGAATCGAACCCCCAACGTCATGATTGCGGTACGAGAACTCTAGCCACAGTGCTAGTTCTTTTCTTATGTTTAGTTTAGGTGTGAAACCAGGATTTTTGTGATATATTGTTGGTATGTCTCTCTTTTGTGATGTTATTTACTCCGTATATATTTATTGAGGAATTATGCATGTTGCAAAGTTAAAGGTTAATATGGATGCTATATACTCTCAGTTAGTATCATTTTTGCTTGGTTGATTCCTGAGCTTGAAGGAATGTAGAAATTTGGTGTAGAAATCTTGTTAGCATGTTATAGAATGTACAGAAAGTCTTGTATGAGCCCGAGTAATTATAAGTTAATTTAGACAGTTGTAAACTGGTTGGCTTAAAGTTGTTACTTGTACTAGAGTGTTAATAAGAAGTGACCACTACAACTTAATATGTGACAAGTCTAATTTTATGTTAAAGTTAGAGGGTTATAATCCGAGAAGGCGAGAATCATGTGGGTGTTTCTTTTGTAGTCTGATAATTGCATGGAGGAAACAAGACAGTTTTAATCTGATAATGCTGTGTTTGTTGTTTGTATAGCAGGTCGGCTGGTGTTGAAAGAGTTGCCTGTGATTGTGTGATCTAATTATTGCTGTAGAGTGGTTGAGTGTACTTGTGATTTGGATACTAGCAGTCTTATTGACCACCGATGCATCCGTTTCTGTTGGTTGTGTTTCATGGCTAAATGCCGAATTGATAAATACTCATTATCGATGGAGCAACCACAAAGAAGAAACGAGAACGAGCATGTTATTGATATAAGGAGGAGTATAGAGGTTTCCTCTTCCAATACTCCCCATGAAAGAGCTTCTAGTGAGTTGGACCCTTCTCAACCTGAAGACAGGCCTTCAGTCAGTGCTAGAGCTGCTATGTCTCAGCTGGCACTTCCTCTTTCTGACATCTCAAATTCGAGAAATTCGTCGTCTAGCAGGAGAGGGAATGCACATAGCAGAAGGCGCAGAAACCCGTTAAATTCAGCCTTGTGGTTATCTGTTGAGTTAGTCCTCACTTTAGGCCAGATTTTGGCATCTGTAGTCGTATTGTCTTTGTCGAGGCATGAGCACCCGCGTACTCCATTATTTGTTTGGATTGTGGGCTATGCTGTTGGATGTGTTGCAACTCTTCCTCTTCTATATTGGCGTTATCTTCACCGGAATCAATCGGCTGAACAGGAGGCTGCTCAATTACGTCAAAGTTCCTCTAATGCTAATTCAGCCGTTGGGCATATGGTTTCTCAAACTCCCCAGACTCTTGAAGATGATAACCGGAACTCTGCTTCATCTAATAGAATTGCGAGTATTTTGAGTGGTGGATTGAACAATTCCAGGTACCAGTTGGAATTTCTTTTCAGCCACTCACAAGATTAGATGTTTTCTGAGCTGTTTAATTAGCAATTTTACGCTTCATTGTTCTGTCTCTTTTGGTGCAGATTTTTACTTATGTGCATACAGCCCCTTCCTTAGTGACATTGAGAAGCTTTTTTTATATTTTGTATCTGAATCTGAATCTGACTCCATCACAAGTTTCTGCTATATAGTTAGTTGCAACATTAAGTACCTGAGTCATATTGAATTGTTGCGATCTTGTTTCTATATGTTATGACTGTGTACATTGTTTTGAAATGATAAAATCAATTTGCATGATTAGACTTGTGCCACTCCCTATAATGCCTACTTTTGATTTTAAAAATAAAGAAATGAAGGGACTGAGAGTAACAGACAAGTAGTACATGGAAGATCAATGTGATTATTAAATAGATGTTGCTATAATACGTTGCTTATGGGTGGAATGATTTGGTTTCTTATACTTTCGTTGTTGTTGGTTTGATGACTGTCTTTTATCGGGTCTTAGCTTGACTCAACCTTATTGGAATCCTAACTGTTGCAAATTGTCAGGATGAATCATTGTCCGTATCATAAATGAACATTGTCATGTGCCTGTCGCTGACATAAAGTCACTACTTCACTCTTTATTTCTTCTACGTTAACTTCCTAATCTATTCTCAGATAAGGTTTCCAAAGTTTTATTTGAAAAGGTGTTTAATTGACGCCAAAGTTCAGTGGGCTTCGCAGAGGGTTTTGATGATTGCCTTCACCTTAGTCTAACATGTCACCTCCTTATCATTCTTCTAAAACAGGGTAGATGTCTCATGTGGTCAAACATTTTATCATTTGAAGTTCTGGAATCAGACCTGGCTAGCTTGCTTGATTAGGACAGTTCGTGTAGTTCTAGATGGCGCCAAACTATATATGCTAACACTCAAACCTTGAGGGCCTCTTTATTGTCGCTGTATCACATTATAAACCTTGACTGTTAACTCTTCTGTTTAAGTTGTGATGTGGGATAGACATGTTGTAGGTACCTTTAGATGTCTGAATCTTTAGTTGACAACCTGGGTTTTACTTTCCCCTCACCTCTCTTGTGAAAGAGTATGGTAAAAATTAAAAAATCTACTTATATAAGAGGCGCAAATCATCCTTGAGGTTTCAAATCTAATCTCAGACTAGAGTCTCCTGTCGAAAACAATACAAACTTCTTCGGGCTGGCTAATACAGCTTCATACAGACTTGTAAAGTAGCTCCCCGTACCTCTACTGTGCTCCTCTGTGGCATTTTAAGCGGAGTTCTCATGCTTTGTTGTCATTCTACCTTGCTTTACAGGGACTTGAGTAAACGACTTGAAATTTACCTTCCTTGAACATATTTTGAGTAGCATTTGTCTTTGATGGAAGTTTTATTGCTATTTGGGTTAAGATTTATGAGATTGTATTACTAATACCGACAAGCTTGCTCATGGTTCTTACCTTATATTAGTAACTTGGACTTTTGATGCCTAATCAATTGCTATTATACTCAAGAGGACCTAAGAAATTTTCTCTCTGATGTTGGTGCAACAGGCTCAAGGCCTCGGTTGAGTACTTCAAGATGGGCCTGGATTGCTTCTTTGCAATATGGTTTGTGGTTGGTAATGTGTGGATCTTTGGGGGTCATGCTTCTGCTTCTGAAGCTCCCAACTTGTACAGGTAGCGTTTATGTTTGTTAACAGTAGTTCTTTTTAAGTTTACTCCCTTTGTCTTTTTATTTAATCAATCAGAAACTTGTACTCTTATCAGGTTATGTATAGTGTTCCTCATCTTCAGCTGCATTGGATATGCTATGCCGTTTATACTCTGTGCAACAATTTGCTGCTGTCTTCCATGTATAATATCCGTGCTAGGCTTCAGGGAAGATTTAAATCAAACCAGGGGAGCAACTACAGAGTCAATTAATGCTCTCCCAACATACAAGTTTAAGTTAAAGAAGAGCAAGAACAGTACTGGTGCTGGTGAAGCTGGAGTAGTAGCTGCAGGAACGGAGAAGGAGCGGGTGATATCAGGAGAAGATGCAGTAAGTGGTCTTTGGCTTTTACTTTCTGGACCTGCTGTTGTATGTTACAGTTCCTGGTTTCTTTCATGTTTGAGCAGGTATAAAAAATGAATGTTGCTTTAGAAATAACCTTGACGCCACAACCTCCCTTTGATTGAGTTGGGGATGGCTTTTTAAGCTGTATTGCCAATCTGCATGTTGTCTTGGTTTACGTTGTATAGACTGGTTTGCCCATACAAGATGTTGAAAGTTATGTGATAGCGGTAAGTGGTGCATTGGCCTGGAGCATTGAACTTTCGTGTAGTTCAAGAGGATTTGAGACATGGCATACATGTTAATGTTTAAAGTTCAAAGTGACTGGACCATATTGCCTTTTTATGCGTTAGCAAGACTAGCAATCTTTTTCCTTTTCTTTTCCTCTTTAAATAAATTTTGTGGGAGAGATTCCAAGCATTTTTGCGTCTGACCTTTTTCCGGAGGTCAGATATAGAAATATGTGTAACTTATTCAAGCAGTTAGTTCTAAAATGTAATTTGTAACTTTGTACACATAGTTGTGTGGGCACTCAAAAAAGGAGGGAGGGTGATAGGCATATCTGTGTCTGGATTATATATCTTCAGTGGACATGTATCTTTATTAGTGACCTGTACTCCTGATTCCTAGATTTGTAAGATATAAACAAGATCCCATTTTGTCATTGCCTTGTACATATGTTGATGCATTAAGAGGTCATTAGGTTCACTATAAGAAAGAGAAAGGAATCAACAAGGGAAGGAAGAGAAAGAAATTAAAATCCCCTTGATTACCCAAGTTAATTGGCTTGAGTAGGAATGAAATCCCAATCGAACCAATCGTAGTCTGCACCGATTGTTACCTCCCTCCCTTGGTTCCCTTCCTCAGAGCCCTTACTTTTGATCTTTGCAATTATAGGTCCACCTCCGTCACGGAATTCCAGCCATTCGGTGGTCGAATTTTACTACTAAGGTTCTGAGTCTGGAACCTTGGTAGCCATATTAGACTGCCAAGGGGTCAGGTCTTCATCACCGTTGATGAAATCGGTTTGGGTCTTTAAGTATGTCTTCTTGATGGTGTGGGGGGTGTAAATGATCGTTTGATTGTTCATATCTATATTGTTCATGGAGTTTACAAGGTGGCAGTGGTATATAGTGGTTGTCCAGTGGGGCGTAGTTGTACATGATGGTGGTTTGAAATTTATTGGGAAGGAAGGGATATTGGAAGGTGGTTATGGGTGGGGATGGGGTACCAATGGGTGGAGAAAGCATTAGGGCTAGTGGTTCTAGACAAATGAAATCTGTAGAGAAACCCTGGCATGTGGAAATCTAAGTTGCTTGTTCTCTTGCTCTTCAAATGGTTCTGCTGCCTCACGCGATGACCTTATTGGAAAATTTCTACCTCCTATGGATATATTTCACGTGACATTATTGTGCTGCTGGCATTTTTTTTTCTCTCCCTTCCATGTTTTTTTGGTGTCTTTGCTTCCCCTTTTATTACCACGCCGGCTGAAATTGCCATCAACAGGCGTTGCTCTTTGATAGGAGCGGTATGATGATATGTCCTCACTCCTTGTCTTATCACAGAGACTCTGTAAGTCTTTCCTTCCTAAAGAAGCATATGGAAAGCAGTTGTATCAAATTCAAGGATTGGAATTGTGATGGATGCAACTATGCAAGTAATTTCACAATCCAAAAGTTTCATATTCCAAGTTCGCATAGATAAACTTTGGGGATTTTGGGCAAACGGGGTGGAAAAATATTCACCCATACACTTGAGAAGGGAGTGAGGGTTCATGAGTTCTCCCGTTCCTCGAAAACCAGAGGGTGTTTTTATTCTATGTAAAGATTTTCTCACTCAATTAAAAAAAAGTAAGTCTGCTTAACTAGTTAATTAGTGTTCTTGCCTTTTTATTTCCTTTTTTCCTGCATCCCGTCCATTGAAGGGCTAATTGGGACTCAAAGACGTAGTTATGTCGTCCTGTGTATATTGCATATGCTTAATCATACAGTGCCATTAACTTAGTGCCTCTCACAAGGATTCCTCCCATGTCACTGATGTCAGGGACTTGGGGGTCTCCAGGATTGGCGCGTGCCACAGCCTTACTCTTGTTGCTACAGAGAGGCTTTTGAGTTGGACATCAAATTTGCAAAGAGGACAATTATGTGAATGATAGATTTGGTATATTCAGTACTGTGCATAGCTCAGAGTAGTTCCATATCGCCTCTTTCAGCTTTATTGCATGTTAATCTCTATATATGAAGTCCCTATAAATGGTTTGTTTATTTTTATCTAGTGCTCATTGTTTAAGATGCCAGACTTGACAATTTTTTCAGGACCCCGCTGTATGACTGATTCTCGTGTCTTGCAGGTTTGCTGCATTTGCTTGGCGAAGTACGCAAACAATGACGAACTGCGGGAGTTGCCATGCACTCATTTGTTTCACAAGGAATGTGTGGATAAATGGCTCAAGATTAATGCTCTCTGCCCTCTTTGTAAGAGTGAAGTGGGTGATAGCGTGCTCAGTTCCCTTGCTGGAGCGACTGCCAGCCTACGACGAGCTGAGAGTAGGGTAGGTAGCAGCTAAGGAGGCAGTGGCCTGTGACATGACTATACCATGCCCTGTTGTGACATCAGTACAAATATGCACCAAAGTGATGCTACAAGTGCCAATATCAGAGCTCATCTTTGATCGATTTTGTATTAGCAAAGCACAACGTCAGTTCTCTTCACCGTCTATTGGAGGTTTTGTCTAGTGTATTTGGTTCTATAGTTATATATCATGCGTGAATGTCCATCTGTTTGAGTTAAGCTCCTAGAAGTAGATTCCCAAAGATACTGCTGTTCATAATTAGAATTGGTTCATACTTCATAGAATACTTCGAGAAAAAGGTGGATTCAGTAATGGTTGTAAGATCGATATACTCGTCTCTGTTTTGCTGTTGATTATTTACCCTGATCTAAGTTATTTGGCTCACCAGTGTGCGAAAAGTATCCTTAGAATGGAGCTATAGTAACTTGTATGTACTTTCATCCCTTTCTCTCGTGTGTGGCTGCATAAAACGATCAAGTGTTTCACACGTTGCTTTAATGATTATCATAGTATATATATATATGCTGCTGTTTGACATGCCCAAGGTTGCCCCCAGTTGGCTCAGTTGTCTAGGCTGAATCTTTTGCCTGCTTTTTGTCTATCATCTACTCCGTAGCATTGTAGCAAGTACTCCGTATATGAAAATTGACAAGGGGTGAATAAGGAGGTTGTGCAGAGAGAGGAAAAATGTGCCAATGCAGCTAGTGATGATTTTAGTATGTGGTAGTTTGGTAGGGCCTCTTCACTTTGCCCCGTTCATAGTTTTTCTACATTTGCCCACTTAGACTAGAATAGGACGACAAACTATCTAGCTAGTGATGATTTTAGTACGTAGTATGTGGTAGGGCTTCTTCACTTCCCCTTTTTTTTGCTTATCCTATTTTATCTTATTTTTCTGAATTTTATAAAAACTTACCCCACTTTTTTCGAACTTTTCTTATTTTTTTGAAAATAAGTAAAATCAAGGTGATGAGAAACTTACCTAAGTAACATCTCAATGAGTGATCTCTCTAGAGAACAGTGGGAATAAGAATATGGTTGCCCCATATGTCAAATTAGCTACCTAGAATGAAGGTGAGCTTTCGACTTACAATGAAGGTGAGCTTTCGACTTACGGTCACAAGTGTCTTATTCAAAAATTTCACTCTTAAGATATAAGATTGAGCTTTTTAAATTTTAAAATAAATCAATTATGCAGAATGAGAATAAAGCAATCTTCAAAATTTTATGGTGAACTTCAATTTATAGTCTTAAAGGTCCGAAGTCACCATATCATAAGACAATCATACCCAGTGTTTCTTTTTAAATTAGTAAATATGGTATTTATACAAGCTCACTAGCATGGCAATACATAACCGAATCTGGACACGACTTTAGGGTCGATTTTCAACCTGAAAAGGTGACCCGGTTTTACCTGAAATCGAAGTTATACTTGATATATATCGAATTCGAAAACTATTCTTTGATTAAAAACTCAAAAACAGCTTATGAACGCATATCCGAAATGACGTGATTGATAAACCCGACTCAAACCTAAAAATAGTATTTAGTCAAAGTATACATGAAATGTAGGTCAACGTAAATGGAACGTTTGCCACGTCCTTACATTAAAAAGTTTAAAAGTCTATAGTTTAAGTAAAAGCCTTAAAAGTTGATGTATCTGCCATTAGCTGATGATTAGATCTTCTTATACCAGTTTTTTTTTGCACATGGCTACAAGAAAAAAATCCAAATACTCAAACAAGATGGTTATATGATAAAGCAAATCGAGTTTATTAGAATTTAAGATGAACTTTTAAGATTCTAAGTTAAAGGTTTAACCCACAAAGCATTAACCCTAGGGTAATGTACCTATATATACGTTAATTACAACTTATTTTATCACGGGACTATCTTACATGAGATATTCACGGTATGGTTTGGTGCGTTTGGTACATTTAACAACCGGTACAAGAATTGACAAAACTAGAAAAGAAAATACAACCATGTACAAGAATTGGTACGGTAGAGTGTAACAATTTGACATTTTCCCCGACCCAACTCAATTGTTTTACCATCTAAATCACGAACTGTCAAAACACGGTCTAAGTAAGTGTCATTTATCTTTTTGCCCAAACCAAACCCAAATGTTTCACCATCGATATTTCAAGATTGATGCATGATGTAAACTTAGACAATAATTATGTGAACCTCATGATCATGTTCAATTAGATTGATCACAACTTTGTGACATTAACTAGATTTAAGAAAACAGTCTCGCCTCTTTCAGATACCAAGATATTACATCTATAATATGATATGTTTACAATATAGTATATTGTATATAATTTGTAATATATAATATGTTTTATAATATAGGCAATGTGGTATTGAAAGGCTATGATGTTTTGTTTTCTTATCTCTTCAATTTAGTAAAGTTCTTACTACTACTCTTGTTACTTCCTATCGACTGCATTTATATAACACAGATTCTGAATCCCTCTCATCTTAGAGGATTGTGACTGATGTGAGCATTGACGAGGAGGATATTTCTGAATTCTCAAAAGGTAGTACATCGGGACTGAAAAGGAAGACTCCAGAACCAAGTAACATGCCTCTCCGTTTGACAGCTAGGATCTCGATAGGCCAGCTGCGGCCACGCCCGAAGAAGCAAAAGGTTGATGGCTACCTTGCTATTCATACTGAAGATGATATGCTCGAGGATAGGGCTCCATCTGCAAATTCTGTTTGTCGTGCCCAAGAGCGTGATCTGGACTTGAATGTGATTGTGTGCAGGGTGGGTGCTGATATCCCTAAACAAGGGTTTATTGTTATTGAAGGTGAATCCGACAATGAGGCTGAATCTGAATTGCGCATGGAAATTGATGATGGACCTGTTGTTGGGAATCCTAAGGATGATGTGGGTGTGTTGGCTCCTCTCTGTGAGCCACCAAAGGCGCCATGAAAATCATATCATGGAACTGCAGAGGGCTCAGCCAAAAGAACTCCCTCGCATTGATCTACACAAGGTGGTTATCTCTCACCTTGAAGCCTGATATATGTTGTTTCTCATGGAACCTAAGACCTCTATGGATGAGGCAATGTGTAATATAAACTTGAATAATGGTATTTGCATTGCTGGTGTGGACGATGTAGGATCTAGGGGTGGCTTGTTGTTGCTTAGTTTTAATAATGTTGATGTTGTGGTGGTCTTTTGTTGTATCAATGTAATCCTTTGTAATCCTTTGCAGTTGGGAATAGGCAAGGAGTTTGGGATTTAGTTGAATCTTTGTTGGTTAAGTAACCTAACTGTGTTATACTTTGTGATTTTAACCAAGTGGAACTTTTTGAGGATAATATCCAAGGATGGAGTAGTTTTGTTAATTGGAGATTAAAAAATGAGCTCTATGATATTCCATTCTATGGGCCTAGATTTACTTGGACAAATGGAAGGGAGGAGGATGATCTTATTATGGAAAGAATTGATAGAGCCTATGGGTTCCCTGCTTGGGCCAACTCCTTTCCCCATGCTTTCCTCTTAAATCAACCAATCTTGGCTTCGGACCATGAGACAATTGTTCTCCATCTTGGCAGGCCTTGTAGTACAGTGAATAGGAAAATGACCTATAAAGTGGAAAATTGGTGTTTGTTAGCTAAGGATACTGAGGATCTAATTTTAGATGCCTTGGGGAATAATTTCAAATGCTCAGATATGTTCAAGTTGGCCCGTAAACTAGAAGGGGTTAAGATTGCTCTGTTAAGATGGTGTGTTAACAATAAGAGAAGTTGGGGGATTGATTGGAGAAATATGGTGGAGGATTTGAATGATAACGGTATAGATGTTGTCACAATTTTTGAGGCGGCTACGTACACGCATGCTAGGAAACAATGGATTGGGAAAGCGGAGATCTCTTTCGAATTTTGGAAACAACGTGCTAAAGTTAAATGGCCACGTGAGAGGGACATCGCGTCTAAGCTATTTTTTTCGTCTGTAAAGAGCCGTAGAAATGTGAACTTTGTTCGAATGTTATAAAGAGAGGATGATTTTTGGATGCATGATGAGTGGGATATCTCCTTGGCTTTCCTTGACTACTCCCTCTGTCCTCTAAAGATTGACAAATTTTCCATTATAGTCCGTCCACAAAAACCGTCAAAGTTAAGAAGCTACAAATACATTATTAATTAACTTTCCAAATTAACATCTTCTTTTTTGGTAACTCATCAATTTCTCCCACCAAACTTGCCTTCATTATCAAGATATTGAGAGATTTTGGTGTTAGTGATCATGTTTTTTGGGAAACAATCTAATATTTGAGAAATTGTACTCCTTAATTTT
>CAAKMY010015319.1:0-26601 GCA_901111285.1 Corrigiola litoralis
AAGAAAAAGAAAAAAGAAAAAAGAAGTTTAAAACCAAAGGTTCTGTAGAAACAGTGTTTTTATATGGTTTCCTAATCCACAAAGAACCTGAAAGAACATTTTCTGTTGTCATCCTCTTCTTTCTCACCAAGTCACCTCTGTCTGCCTCACTCAGTATAAGCAGGTCGCTCTGCTGCATACCAGCATCCACCTGCTACCACTTGACAGCATAGGGGTAGCGCCTTACCATCAGATAGTAGTTGCTAGCGATCTCTAAGGTTGTGGTTTGATGATCAAAGTTGCTTTTAAGTTCTTCTGGACCTACATTTAGGGAAACTCATCTTCTTACTCTGCTTTATTTCCCTGCAACACTGTACGATTGTATAAATTCAACACTCCCAACAGAGAAAATTAACAGAGAAGATACTGAGAAACCGTACGGCCGTACCTGTCAGACTACTTTCATTAGTTAAATCTACAACTCTATAAGCCTCGATACGAGAAACCCAGATTTGGTAACCTTCATCCTAAGTTCTTGCCTGTGAAGAAGAGTAGGGCCAGTAACTGGTTGGGCAAATGTGGGGGGGGGGGATCATCAGTCATTGATAAGGCCAGTGGTCATTCTCAGCTTTCTTTTTGGTTTGCCGAGCGGGGAGGGAGAGGGAGAGTGGGTGATAGGGGAGAGGGTGGTGTGTGGGGTGGTCGTGGCAAACAGAAAGTATAAATTGAGGAAGAGGATAGGCTGAGACCTCTATAACCAGAAAAAACTGACTGTAATTAACAAGCTCCTGCAAGCAGATAATAGTACTAGTTGAATCTATTTTCTTTCAGATTTACTTATTTTGCAGTTAGATGATAGGAGATTCTTGCCTGCACATCCTTGGCCCTTGTCAGCTGGCCATGGCATAACCCAAACAAAGACAAACTCAAACGCCACAGTGCAAGCGTCCAAATGACCAAGAACAAGGAACTGCTTAACTACTTCCCTACCCTCTTGCCGCTTCACAGAAGTCATAAACTTGCTATAGTATCACTTGAAAGTTGGTAACCTCAAAGACATTGTTGGCTGCCCTAGACTGGTTGGAAGGCAAAAGTGACTGCGTGCAGTGAGAGCTCATTTTGTAGACAATAAGAGCGCCAATAACTATCCTGTCCTGTTCAAATGAAAAAAGCAAGCTCTGCTACGAGTGCACAGCGAATCTCTATCAGTGGAAACCATTTTTTGCATATTAATGTAAATGCCTAGTATGCTCATTAAACCACAAGCTCTTTATTCCCATCACGTATTTTGTGGGACAGTCTACACATCTTACTCCCCTTTTGCCAAGGAGGTTAATATCTTATGGAACCTTCAGAAGTATAATGTGTGGGCTCACTTGTCACTTGGCGCTGTGTATTACATTTATTCTTCTAATATATGAAGTCGCTTGACTTAGATTTCCTTGCTTCTCTTTTTTGATTTTTACATTTGAAATTGCTTCCTGGTCACTCCCTCTATTGCATAGAACTATTGAAGTATTTGCTGTAGTGACACCTTGTGGCATTGGATAAACAGTAAAATTAAAGTTTGGACCTTTTCTAGCTTTGTTGATTTATGGAAGCAACACGGTGATGATTTAAAGTTATCCACTTTGTCGGTGTTTTCTTCTGGCTTAGTTGTTGATTTCGCTTCCCATCCACTGTGAAGGGCGGTGTATAGATATTGACTGTTAGTGCTTGAAGGGTCCAGGATCAGCATAGGTTTCTAGCAGCGACAACACAGTTGTATGGCAACAGAATATTAAATTTGATAATTGATAGCTAAAGCTACTCTTGAGTAGTGATTGTGATTTGTGACTTAATGAAGTTCTTTAGAATCTTGTGCGATTCTGTTTTGCTGCATTGACCAAATTCATCATTCTCAGTCTCTCTGTTTGCAGGACCAGGATGCTTTTAATGACTATCTATTTAAGGATTACTGGAATGAACAAAAAGGGAGGCTGTGTATTACCTCAGATGAGCTTGCGCAGGCAAAAAATCCTTTAAAAGATTCTGAGAAGCATCAAAAAGTACCCCAGCGTAATAATGATGCAGGAGCTGATTCAGACAGCACTTTGGAAAAAGGTACAGGATCCGGGAAACGGAAATCTAAAAGGAAGTTGAAATCCCCGGCCAAGGAGGCATTTTCAGATTCAGAACATTCTTCTCAAGATACAACAAATAAGAGGGGTAAGAGGGCCAGAAGGCTGTCCAAGTCCCGGTCTGCTAGTGCGAAAGGAGATGGAACCTCTGCAGAAGGCAACATTGAGTGGGCATCAAAGGACTTGCTTGAGTTTGTGATGCTGATGAATAATGGTGATAGGTCTGTCCTAACTCAGTTTGATGTACAAGGACTCTTGCTGGAATATATAAAAAGAAACAAACTTCGTGATCCGCGCCGACAGAGCCAGATAATTTGTGATTCAATGCTGCAAAAACTGTTTGGAAAACCACGAGTTGGTCATTTTGAAATGTTGAAGCTACTTGAATCACACTTTCTTTTGAAGGAGGATCCCCATGGTGATAATAGAGGTGTTGTTGATACTGAAATGAGCCAACTCGATGCTGATGATTCTACTGATTTTGTACCGGATTCTGGCAAAAGTAGGGGTAGAAAGTCACGTAAAAGGGGTGAAGATAGAGGGTCTCAGTCAAACCTTGATGATTATGCTGCCATAGACATGCACAATATTAACTTAATTTTCCTTCGCCGAAATCTGATGGAGGCTCTTATGGGAGATTCTGAAACATTCCATGACAAGGTTGTTGGCTCTTTTGTCAGAATAAGAATCTCTGGCAGCACCCAAAAACAGGACATTTATAGACTAGTACAAATAATTGGTAATCCTTTGCCATCAATTTTCTTTTCCTATTTTTCTTCTGGAAATGAAATATTTTTCAAAATGAAGTACTTGATATTCCTTTTTTTTTTATTATTATTATTCCGTATTAGGTACAAGCAAGGCAAGTGAACCATACAAGATTGGGAAACGGACGACAGATGTCATGCTAGAGATCTTGAATTTGGATAAGACGGAGATTATATCAATTGATATAATTTCCAACCAGGAATTTACTGAGGTGATTAACTGCAAAGCATGTCGACTGATCTGCTTAGTGTAGCTCCTATGCCTGTCTTTTGGATAACTAAAGAGGGAGGAAAATACATCATTAGTTGCTTTTTGGTCAAAACTTTAAGTCCTTGCTGCTCAAGGGACTTGGATTTTTTATTTTATTTTTACTTTGAACTGGAACAAGAAACATGTGGACGGTGGGGGGGGGGGGGGGAGAACAATTCCTTTGTTTGCCATTTCAGAATACCTTCTGGTGATATATTATGGCTTCAAATATAAATTAATTGTTTAGTGATGGTGTGTGAAAATGGCTTTCTAATGTGTAATGATCCATTGCATTTAAACATCATATCTTTACTAGCACGAATAAAAGAGCAAGAATAATTCCAAAATGGGAAGATGCTTTAACAGTATGGGCTATGTAGTATTTTATGTGACATATCGGCTATATTACATCGATAGGCTTGAGGTTTTTTTCTTCTATCCTTCTTTTGTAAATATGTATCACCATCCTGGTGTCTCTTCTATACACATTAATTACCTATCCAGGAAAAATAAGCCACAGTTCAAAAATTTATGATGGCGTACTTTTGGCTTGTGACACATTAACTTGAGTATCTCACTGCACTGTCTTGTACTTGTAGTTTCTTTCTAAGTACTTGGCAGTTAAGGCTTTTTTTAAGGTTTGAAAGTATATAGAGGAGTTACCTATCAGGAGAAGTCTAGAGAGAAGAGTGTATGCATTTTAGCCGGTTGAGATCTTGTGCAGTAACTCCTTGCCCGTGTAGTGGTATCATAGTAGCTATGCCGATGTTATAACTTTTTCGCTGTTAATATGCAGTAAGATGTACTAGCAACTCGCATTTTCCTTGTTCTAGAAGGCTTAAAATTTTCTTGCTTTTCTGTAGGATGAATGTAAGCGACTGCGCCAGAGTATAAAATGTGGACTTATCAGCCGGATGACTGTGGTAAGACAATGATAAGTCGAGAGTGCAAATGCTTTGACTTTGGGTGGTTCTGAGATTAATTGTGGTCTTTTTACAGGGTGATGTTTTGGAAAAAGCCAGGGAACTCCAGGAAGTCAGAGTGACTGATGTGAGAATCTATAAACTTCTATCTCTAGAGAATGTGAATTTTTGTTTCTTGTGGGTAGCATACTTTTCTGTCGCCTCGAACTGCATTATATACTTCTTTTCTGCCCTCTTCTCATATGTGAATTCGTGGCTATTTGCTGGATACGTTTTCTAGGTTTAACTAGCTTCTTCATATGGGGAAAAGAAGAAAATTGCTATTCGTCTCTCACTGGTGTACGAGAAATAGTAGTGCCTGTCAATGCAATAGGGGTTTCATTCGACTTCTAAGTAGCGAAACCACGTTCAAATTGCTCTTAGGCTAGTGGGAAACTTGCTATAATCTGACTCATCTAAGAGTTTAAGATACCAGTTTGTGTGCTTCAATAATTTTGATTAAGGGGGTTGGGCAGGGTGATATTTAGTCTCACTTCTAGGTGTTTTGAAATTGCGATTGAGACCACCTGTCCGGAAGCTGTGTCCCATCTCCTGTCCCACTCCTTATTCTGCCACATTTCTATCTTAAGTAATCATATAGCATTAGGTCTGATTTTGTCATATATTAGTAGCTCTTGTGTTCAAGGTTAGGAGCTGGTTTGGATAGAGGATCTGCAATGCTGAAATTGTAGTCTTGCCCATAATAATTGCTCCTAAACTTGGTCATGACAAAATATACACTTGTCTTACAACATCAAGAAATCCATTATGCAAGCTCGCTCTCAAATTAAGCCAAAAAGGCTTTTAGTTTGCCATATCTGTGGATCAATTTTGTCATATATGTACGTCCTTGTTAGTTGTGGATCTTACATTTATAGAATGCTACTTCCTTTTTCTAATTTCTCATCATCCTTTTTTCTACTCTCTAGGGTATTTGTGGCTCCCATCCAATCATCCATTTTAAAGTCATGATTACTCTGTGATTGGTATTCTACAACTTGTTAGGCTTAGGGTAAACTTGCATGGATATGCTACTGTTCATGGGATCCCTTACTGGGTGGTTGTTCACTAGCATTTGTCCACTAGGGTAATGATGAATTTTTGTTGGTGTAATTTTTTTCACTTACTGATTGCTTCTGTATATGATATTTGCGACCCTTGCAGTGGCTTGAAGCAGAGATAGTGAGGCTAAGTCATCTTCGCGATCGAGCTAGTGAGAAAGGGCGTAAAAAAGAATATCCTTTATTATAGTTTTACAATATCTGTTATGCACTTGCTTGCATGCGCTGTTTTGCTGATATCTTTTGGGTTTATGTTATCATTGAACTGCACGCCATGATATAAAATCTTATATTTTAAGGTTTTAACTGGACCAAACCCCTGAATGCAGCTTCTCAATTTCCTATTACTCTGATTGGAAACAATCATAACTCATTGGTATATGCAGTATATTCTGTAGCTCTACCATCTAGTCAGCATTATTGCTTTTCTCCCCTTCCCCACCCTTTGTGTTAGTTTGATAGTGACATATATTTCTATTACGTGTCCGGTGTCCCGTCTTGTCAGTCATGGTTTTTTTCCCTTCTTATATTCCCAGTGTATGAATTAGTGCGCTGTGCTTGTAGTTCGATTCTTCTAGCCTAGATGATTGGATGCCCGAGTCTACTGTGTTGCATTTCCATGGGTTTGGTTATTTCTAAGTGATATAATGATGTCTCTTATTGTCTTATGAGTTATGACTGTTAAATATTTGAAAAATAAGCAATGCTGGCCTATTTTTTATAGCATTTTCTTTCAGACTGGAAGCATTTAGAATTAGATGGTGGTCAACCTCATGAGTAATGTGGTATAAGATCTCATAATATTTGATTGATTATCTGCATAAGTTGCAGTCTTCCTCCTATTTTTGCCAATTATGTCTAATGAGTATGCTCAGACATGGGCACAATTGTGAAGGCTCTTGGTAAAGGTAGTGCACTGTACTTTAACAAATTGTTTGGTGAAGGCATTTGGAGGGAAGGGAATGGGAAAGGAGGGATCCAATTCCTCTTGTTTGGTTTAAGGGTTTGGGAAGGGATGGCGAGGAGAAGGAAGGATCCAAATTTGCTCCCTCTTTAATAAACTATATCCCTCCATAATTGGAGAGATTTGGGGTGGAAAATGAAAACCCCTCTCTTCCTCCCCTTCCCTCTCTTTCTCTTTCTCTTTCCTCTTCCTCCCCTCCCCTCTATTTTTCTTCCCTTTCCCTCCCCTCCCTTTCGGTTACCTGTCAAAACACACTGTTAGGGAATTACATTTTGTCTCTAGCCCTACCTTTGTACGTTGGTGGCACCCTCTTGTGCTGTCCTGAAGATACCTTTATTACTGATCCGCCCCCTCCCTTTAAAAAAAGGTAGGGAGCTCCTGTACTTTCAAAATTCCTGTTAGTATAATTCGTTCATCCTCAAACGCTGTGGTCTATTAATCTTTGCTTGTTTAACCCCAAGTGTAAAACACCTAAACCTTTATCTTTATAGGAAACCATATGACTGGGTACTGGGTATTCAGATGAATATTGGTATCTGTATGTCTTCTTTTTCAAGACATGCTAGATCATAGTATTAAGTAGAGGATATCCTGGTGTCTTTTCTTTCAAGTCTCTTACAAGCACATCAAACAGCTGCTGGAACTTTCAAAAAGGCTTTTTCTGTTTGGAGCTTTCTGCAAATTACCAAATATAGCTCTTCCTCGTTATGAGATTGTGATGTATGCGACCGTGTTCTGTGTTATGAGTTTGTTACTTTCTTATGGCTTAAGCTCTTTGATGTTGTGGAAGTTGATTTGTCCAGTTTCTCTCTGATGCATCCCTAAATATTATATCTTGCTTTGGTGGGCATCAAGGCTAAATAATTCCTTTGACGTGTGCCCTTATGGGAATTTCGTGGGTCCTTTGTTTAGAGATGAAGGATTGGAAAATAAGGAGTAGGGTTTCTCATGCAAACAGATATAAATATAGGTATGAGTCTGCATTGCATGCGGGAACACATTGATTTTCAAAAGACAGTAGAAATAAGTTTTGTGTCATGTGTTCAAACGGGTCGGTATCTGGGTTTTGGATACAGGGATACACCACTGCATATTAGTTTCTGTGTTTTCTCGATTATCAGAGCAATGAGGTTTGGGGTTCTGCACTTGGCGCATGCGTGGTACATGCCTCAGGCTTCTCTTCATCTGATTAACTGTATGACTTGCACTTTTTCAGTCATAGCATGAATGACCGAGCCATTGAAAAGGTTTTGTCTTACTGCTAAGATGACCTCTAGTTATTGGCTGTATTCTAGGAGTATCGTGTTCTTCATCTATCCAGATTTGTAGTTATGGTGTTCCTGTATGAATGATGTGTCATACATATAGATTAAGTCTGCTTTGTACAGTCATTCATTTGGTGTAACTTTACTCTTGAGTGGTCTATTGTGGAAAAGCTCTCCTTAACTTCCTTTAAACGCTCAGAGAGTGTGTAGAAAAATTGCAGCTTCTGAAGACACCTGAGGAGCGCCAAAGAAGGTTGGATGAGACTCCAGAGGTACATGCAGACCCGAAGATGGACCCGAGTTGCGAATCTGAAGAAGAAAAAGAAGAGACGGATATTCAAGGTTCGTCCTTTCTCTTGATCATACATTGAACATTATCCTAAGAGTTGTCCTTTACTTTCCTTGATCATGTAATAGTGATAACTTTGGCTTATTTGCGTGCAGTAAGTGACACGAGACCAAGAGAAAGAAGAGGCAGAGACCAGTTTTCGTCGCGCAAAGGTGGTGCTGTTTCCAGTGATTCGTGGAGTGCTAATGCAAGACCTCCAAACAGGAACTTATCAGGCAAGGGTTTCTCAAGCAGAAGGGAAGACACAGCTTTTGCCTCTCCTACACACGAGCATTCTTGGAACAATGGGGTAGACAAGGGAACACCTAGGTCAAACAGCTGGGAAAAGCCAAGGTTGACTTCTGATCCCTTGACAAGCAAACGAGCTGAAATTTCTGGGGTGCGGTCTGATATGTCGGCCTCCACTGTTCCGGAATCTCCCAGGCCTCAATCTACAGTGCTGGGACAGACTGATTCGAAAGTCAGCGAGACAGAAAAAACATGGCATTACCGAGATCCAACTGGTAAAGTTCAGGGACCATTCTCCATGTCGCAGCTTCGTAAATGGAGTAACACGGGGTTTTTTCCTGCTGATTTGAGGATTTGGAAAGCCTCAGAAATTGAAGATAATTCTTTTCTTCTTACTGAAGCATTGGCTGGTAGATTTCCAAAGGAATTACCTTCTCTAGGATTAAATTTAGATGCCACTAAGCACTCTGGGAATGCTAGCAGTTCTGAGACTGGTGGCAGATATGATACCTTTAACCTTCCTTCTCCCACACCTGGACGAAGCTCTTTCCAGTCAACTAGTCAGCTTCGAGGAGGGATCGAAAGGTTACCATCTCCTACCCCTACGTCCCCTGCATCTGATCCTACTCCAAGGTCGAACTTCTCTCACCAATCTAAGGGTGTAGCCGGAAACAAGGAAGAAATCGTTACACCATCTGCAGGAGCAATGCAACATGCTGCTGGTCAGATCTTTTCCACTGCAGGAACAAGAACAAACATGTCAGGTGCTGCACAACAAATAGCATCACAGCCAACATTACAAATGGGTAATCAACAATTTACACCATCAAATTCTGTGGCGAACCAAGCAAATGTGAGGCCCAGCCTGTCAACTGCTGGTCAAGGCTATCCAAATGTGGGTCAACCTGGCACTGGGCAAAATTCTTCTGCCTATACTCATGGCTGGGCGTCTGGTTATGTGGCAAGACCGGATACTGTGAATGCTAACCCGACTCCCAGCAACCCAAATGCTGTGCCTGCACAAGTCACATATGGTCAGTGGACGGGTGCTCCTGTAAATAATCAAGCTCCATCTTATGGTGCTGGATATCCTGCTGCACCAGGAAATATGGGTACAAACTTCCAAGCTATGCCTCCCCAGAACCCGTGGCGACCTGCTCCAGTCAACTTGCAATGGGGTGGTCAACAGCAACCAGCAGCGAATCAAAGCATAGGATGGGTAGGGCAGCCATCAGGAGCTGCTTTTGGGGCATCTGCTGGGACAGCAGCAGGGGCAATGGCCCCACAAGCAAGCTCTATGCCTGGCGCATCAGCTACGCCAGCTGGGACGACAACCATGGGTTGGTCTGGCGCAGGATCCAATCCATCAACTGGAAACACTAATCCTAGTTGGACATCTCAACCTGGGAATGCAGGTGGACGGGGAGGTGATCAAAACCGGAATGGTGGGGGTGGTCAGTGGGGCAGACAGTCGTCATTTGGCGGTGGAGGGCACAGGGTTTGCAAATTTCATGAGACTGGCCATTGCAAGAAGGGGGCGTCTTGTGATTATATGCATAATTGAATTTTTTGCACAAGTAGTGATAGTAGTCTTTTAGTCTGTACAGTCACTTGCATTCCAGGAGGGGGTGCAGTTCACTAATTTCTAGTATGTTACATGTACCATTATCAGCAGTATGCCTATTTTGCTCTTTCTACTGCTGCCCTTCTTTTCTAGACTTGTTTTCTCTGTGGTGCGGGAGACACTCGTCACCACTCTTACCAGAGATTTTGTAGGACGTTAAATTTATCTGTAGCAATAATAATTTTCTCTGGTGGATTTAAGCAACTTATTTGCCAGTTAAATGGGAGAAGCAAGACTGCAGCAAGAGAGTGAATAAAGAACAAACATTTATCACGTGTATTACACATGCATTTTATGTCCATGGGTATAGGTAGTTTGTCGATTTGGGGTAGAAAGCGACTAATCTGTGTGATTGCATGATCACTTCCCTTACAAAGTTCAGGGCTGATTGAAACAACTCTGGAAAAAACCACCCCAATTTTTACAATAAAATACGGTTTACCAAGTTATAAATTGAGTCATTTTATAACACAATTTTTTTAAAACACACTGTTAATTCTATTTTAGGTGAAACTATGAAAGTAGACTAGTTCTTTATAAGCTAAATCAACTCGAGCTTCCTGCAAGTCTTAGTTAAATAAGAGATACTCCATCTTCATTGTTTGACCAACATAACAATAGCCTACTCTAATGCCGAATAAGCACGTCTCTTTTAATAATTTCTAATTTTATCAAGACTATAATAAAAATAACAACTATTAGAGTAATGCAACACACAAATCATCAGTTTAGACTATCTAATTTTACATAATAAATTTCATACAACTTACAAGACTATCTATTACTCGGTCCCCTCCACTAGTCCACACCCTCATTTTGCACGAGTCCATATTCATCCTCCATCCCACCTTCCTCCCAAATAAGTTGACCCACTAACCCAACCCAACCTAGTCTAGTCAAATAATAGTGACGTAGACGGTAGACGGCATAACCCAAACCGTTTTCCGCACGTAACAAAAAAAAAACCGCACATTCTTTCCCTTTTCCCTTTTAATCAACCCAACAATAAAAATAAATATAAAAATAAAAATAAAAATGAAAATAAAATTGTTCCCTCTTCCCCAAAACCAATAATAACAAACTCATGCATTTCTTACATTCAATCATCATTAATAAACAACAACAATAATAACAACAACAATAATAATAACAACAATAATATTATCTCGGCTCTCCTCTAACTTCTTGTAAATGTTTTTGCGTTGAATGTAATTGGATTAAGCGAAACGTATTCATATATACACAGTCTAATTTGATTGATTCCTGTTTGGTGGGAAGGGTAAGAATAGTAGCTTCAATGGCGGCCGCGTCGAGGCGAGCGATACAGATGACTCGGAATTTATTGGGGAAACATGCAGGAATGACTGGTTCTATGCATTATCAACAACATAATAAATATAATCATCATCATCATCATCATCATCATGTATTGCGGCGATGGTGCAGTGGTTATGGTTACCGCCAGATCTCTCAGCTTTCTGGCAATGGCGGGAGCAAGCGCGCTTTCCTCGTCGATACCTTAGCTCTCGTATATTTCATCCTCATTTTTTATTAATATGTTTCAACTTTTTTTCCTCATTTTTTATTAATATGTTTCAACTTTTTTTGTATATAAGCTTCTGAGTTGGTTGATTTCAGCTCTTGAGTTTTCATCACTTTTTTTTTATTAATGTGAGAACATTTGTATTATTGTGCCTGCATTTGTGTTAATTATATCTATTTTTTTTTTTTTTTTACGTGTTAGGTTTGTGAGTTGAATAATTTTTAAGAGAATTGAGGATTCGGCTGCTGATTTTAGGTCCTTTTTGGTTAATTTGAGCTATATTGATGTATGATTTTATCGAATTTACTTGTCGTCGTTATATTTGAGCTTCATGTCCAGTTTTCGTTTAGCTCGTATATTGAGTTTGAGCTATATGTGAGCATACTATCTGGAATTCGTTCTCTTTGAATGTCAGATACTTTATGTCGTCAATTCGTTGCCGTAAATTAAGGTTCTGATGTCTCATTCATCAAATAGTCGCTACAAGTCTACAACGTATGATATGGGGCCAATGTTTTGAGTGCATTTATGGTTTTAAGTACTAGACTATACTAGAAGTTTTGTTTTTCTTTTCTTGATGAAATTCAGGTTTCGATGACCGGTTTTATTATTTTTAGGTATTATTTTAGGTCTTTTGGTTCATTTGCGCTGTATTTATGCATAAATCTCTTAAATTTAAAGTTTCTACCCTTAAGTTCGGAGTATTCATGTCAAATTTCTCTCGCTGAAAATTGATAGTGTTGTTGGACGATTTTATGCTTTTTAGGTCCTACTTTGCTCATTTGGTTATGTTGAACTGTATAGAGCTTTCATGTCGAATTTCTTGCTGAGTACTTAGGTTTGATGCCTGAGTCCATGCTTGTATTGCTCATACATCAATTAGTACAATAGCATGTATTTTTTTCTACCGATGATTTGAGCTCATTTCTTGGTTTTGATGTAATGGAACCAACTTTTCTGCTTCAAGTGTGAAGTTAACTCATGCATCAATCAGTTTAGTAACACATTATTGTGGATTTTGTGACTAATGGATCTGCTTGTGTGTTCTGTGCATAGGTGAGGAGTTTGGAGGCGCAGGGCATTCCATCGAAGCAGGCTGAAGCAATAACATCAGCAATTACTGAAGTTCTGAATGATACTCTGGAAAATGTGTCTCGTTCCTATGTTTCTAAAGGAGATATGCAGAAGGTATACTCTTGTTTAATTTCTTTCAGCGATTTATATCATTTTTTTTTATATCTTTGCACTTGACACATGTCTTTAGTTGGCTCGTCATATTCTTTTGTTGTTCGAATGTTTGTAGGCGGAGCTGGTTCAGGAAGGAAATATCTCGAGGTTTAAAACCGAAGTACAAAGTTCTCAGGTACTATTGGATTCCGTAAAGCTGATGAAAAATCTATTCTGTATCTTTTATTTATATGACTTTGCGTCTAGTTTACTGGTAGCATTTATCTCTTATAGAAGATCATATTGTGTGTGTCCACTGATAACTCCTTCAAATCTGGTTTTTTTAGCCTGGAATTTCTTATGACTTTACAGTTAAACATCATATTGGAAGGCTTCTTTAGTGGAGAATTTGTATGGTAGTTTTTGCGCTATATTGGTTTGAATTGATGCTAATTTTCAATTTGATTCTTTAATGAATTATTATAGGTTTAATGGATTACTGTAGGTTTTTGTGTATTTCTAGATATTTTAAGATCGTGCATGCTCCTAGGGTATATTGGAGTATAATTGTACTATATGAGAATGTCATTCATTCGTCTTGATAGTTTTACGGTGTGTTTAGCGCTGAATTCGAGAATGCGCAAAATGGACAAAACCGATGGTTTGAGCTATGCTTAGGCTATTTATTGTCGTGTTTCTTGTTCCATAATCTATTTTCGTCCAATTTCATTTCGGACCCGAAACGAGGTTTTTGCATGGGTTATAGTCCACAAAAACCAGTTTTTTGGGTCGATTTTTGATTTTACGGAAAATGTTCTAAAAGTGACCAAACATACTTATAGAGTATATTAGAGTATAATTGTATCATATGACAAAATCATTCCTTCGTCTTGATAGTTTTATGGAGTGATTAGGGCGGATTTCGCGCATGTGCATAATGGACAAAAACCGATAGTTTGGGTTATGCTTGAGCTACTTATTGTCGTGTTTGTTTTTTTGTTTCCATACCATTATATGTGTCTAGAATGACACCTGCCAATTTTCATCCAATTTCATTTCAGGGCCCGAAACGAGGTTTTTGCGTAGATTATAATCCAATAAAACAGGTTTTTGGGTTGATTTTTGATTTTTCGGGTAATGTTACGAAAGTGACCAAACATGCTCCTATGATATATTGGAATACAATTGTAGCATATGAGAATGCCATTCATTCGTCTTAATAGTTTTACGGACTAATTAGGGCTGAATTCAAGCATGTGCATAATGGACAAAATCGATAGTTTTGGTCATGACTGGCTACGTATTGTGGTGTTTCTTTTTCCATACTCCATTATATGTGTTTAGGATGACACCTGCCAATTTTCGTCCAATTTATTTTCGGGGCACGAAACGAGGTTTTTACGTGGGTTATAGTCCACAAAAATCAACATTTTGGATCGATTTTTGATTTTTTGGAAAATGTTCTCGAAATCGACCAGACATATTCTTAGGGTATATTAGAGAATGATTGTATCATATGACAACATCATTCCTTCGTCTTGATAATTTTACGGTGTGATTAGGGCTAAATTAGAGCATGTGCATAATGGACAAAACCGTGAGCTATGCCTAGGCTACTTTTTGCCTTGTTTCTATTTCCATACTACATTATATGTGTCTATGATGGATTTTGCCAATTTTCGTCCAATTTCATTTCAGGGCTAGAAACGAGGTTTTTGTGTGGGTTATAGTCCACAAAATCCAGGTTTTTGGGTCAATTTTTTATTTTTTCAGAAAATGTTCCGTAAATGACCAAACATACTCATAGGGTATATTAGAGTATAATTGTAGCATAATGGACAAAACAGATAGTTTGGGTTATGCGTAGGCTACAATTATACTCCAATATACCATAGGAGTATGTCCAATTTCTAGAGTGATCTTGTCTCTTGCTGGACCTTGGGGAACTAAAACTTTGTTATAGTTTAGTGATAGTGAATTGCCGTTAAATTAGTTGTGTCTTTGGATAAGATGATTTTAGGGAAGAGAAGGGACGAGAATTGTGGGGATCCATGTTGTTCCGTTTCTAGTAAATCAAATACTATGTAAGTTAATAAGATTTTAAAGGAAAATAATGTTGCTTCTCTACATTCCCTCCCCGTCCCTGCACCATGGTAATCCGAACACACTGAAAACTACTCTGTGACTATCGTGAGTTAATATGATTTTGTGTCGTATGTTGTTGCAAGGCAATGGTTCTACTTCCATGAAATGTGATTTTTTATGTCGGTCATTATCTTATCATTGTTGTTCCAGTAGCCTGTCTTCTTTTTGTACATATTTGCATTGTTTTATGCGTGATTATATACTAAGTTGGTGTGAAAGTAATTGCTTTAATCATATGGAAGTAGTTGTTGCTGTGCTAAAATGTTTACTATACATGACTGTCAGATATTAGAAGACATGCAGGTGTCACCGAATCCATTTCTTGTCAGACGTGGTAAAGTTGTTGCATTGCTCGTGTAGATACGGAGTAAAACACAACTCTGTTTTGGTCAGATGGCTGTAAACTTTGATGATATCTTGTAGTTCTCCACTCTTGGAAATTAAAGGGCTTCAACATTCATATTCTGGCTATTTTTGTTTTGGCATCGTTTTGATGTCATCTCTTGATGCTCTTGTTTTTCTAAAGAGACTGTTGAGGTTTTTAAGTCTATGCTACCTATTTCCAATTGTCTATAACCGTACAAAATCTCTTTGTCAACAATGTTGGGAACATTAGTGTAAAGTCTTTTTTCCCTACCACCACAATAAGATCACTGACTACATACACTATCTTCCCGCTTCTGTGGTCAACATTGACGGCTGCCCATACTTTCTATCAACTCATCCTGCTGTTTCTGGTTAGTCCTCCCTTATACCTAACAATGGTTCCTACACCGGTCATTGTCGCTCTCAGTCTTTTGTTCCCATTTGTACCTTTCTAAACTAGCCACCATATGATTAGTTGGATATCTGAAAAGGGACCAAGAAAACAAAGAATAAATAATGAGAGAATATTCTGAGGTACTTCTTATCCCGAAGCACACTATTGTGTTGTGATGGAAGCTTAAATTTTGATTGCTCTGTGCTTCTGTAGCTGAAGCCAAGATGTATCCAAGTCAATCTAAATAAGGATGTGGATCATTGAATTGAACTGGAACCAACATAACCAAAAACATTCATCTTTAGATAGTTTTTCTACTTCCAAATGGCTTTTTTTTTGGAGATGCCTCAAGGAGAGAGGTATATCATATTCTTGGATTTTGTAAATAGTTTAGGTTGTGACAATTAGTCTGACACATTGAGCGAGAGTAAGCAACTAGTAGTACTCGCTGTATTCTGCTGTTTAAAATCAGTATTTGTGAAAGAATTTACAGTAGAGATCAAATTACTGCATGTCATTGTAGATGAGTATCGTACGTGGGTGTGGCGGTTTGCTGTATACACGCACTTCGTTAGATGGTTAACCATGTATAATTTTATTTGCATGTGCAATATTTATGAAGTTGTTCCTTACATTTGACTGGTGCTTAACTGTCTGCAGGATCATCATTTTGCCTTGTTACAAAGGGAGACCGAAAAGCTTCAGAATGACATTGACAAGTTGCGAAATGAGCTGAAGTCAGTTCTATTCTTATGGATGCTTTTCCATCTTTTTAACATTGGAATTCGTCAATTGGATGTCTTGCTTAAATGTTTCGTATGATATTTGTTTGGAACAGGTTTGAGATTGACAAAGTAACAGCTGGACAGCGTTTGGATCTAAATCTTGAAAGAGGGTGAGGACAACTCTATTCACTCTCACTAGTAGATTACTGAGACAGATTTGTCTCAGTGAAACCTTTCCTTGTTATCACTCATGCTTAGCCTGGTAAATTGAATGCAGGCGTATACGTGATGAACTAGCCAAACAGAAGGCTGAAACTTCCGATCACACAAATAAGCTTGATAAAGTAAGTAGTCTAATACCGTTATTTCTATTATAAAGCTGAGCATCATTACAAGGTGCTGTTTGTTGAAGCAAAATTTCATTTGTTGTCGTTATAATTTCCATTGAAAGCTTAGGATTATAGCTAAGGCTTCCGCATAATAATTTTATGAATCTGATCTTTAGGAAATCCAAGCACTGAGGGCCCAACTTGAAGCTGCAAAGTATGAGGTGATCAAATACTGTATCGGTACACTGGTCTCCATTTCCGCAGTCGGTCTTGCTGTTGTCAGGATCTTGTTGTAGGTTTTATCTCATTAGAGATTTAGCGAAAGAGGGGACGAAAATATACTCATCATTCTTTTCAAGGCCACTGATGGATGCTTATGACAAGCTGAAATTTATTCTCGTCTGGTAGTTTTTTTCTATAGCCAGAATGAGGTATGTAAACTATGTATTGTAGCTGGCCGTGGTAGTTTCTTTATTGAGTTCCTGATGCAGGATCATTGTTTGAATAGACATCACTTCATGTGTAATATTTACATTTTGAAGCTCGTTTCTGATATATCACTGATTGTATCATGCATGTTGCAGTTCGCTAATTCGTGATCTAGTAAATGCCAAGTTTTACTTTCTTGTAATATTGCAGTATTTTCAGAGGAATAATGTATAGACCAACTGACTTTAATTGTAACATCACTAATGTATGTAACAAGTGATCTTGCAAAAATTCGTCAGTGCCACCACATGAGCCAATTGATTTCAAGTGAGATAAAACTCGACAGTTCAGCAAACAAACTGCCATAATTTTATCAAAAGAGATATAAAAGAAAGAAAAATTCCAAAAGATCTAAAACTTAACCATCTTATAATTGGGAGCAAAAAAAATGACTTTTTTTTTCATTAACAGTTGCTTTTGTAATTATTCTGTATCAAAAATTATTTATTTTTTATATTTTTTTGACTTTGATTTTCGGTGTATCTATCAAGTATCAAACAATGGTTGGCACTAAATAGACTCAGTGATCTTGGCACTACATCCTTAGCGTTAAGCAGGTAGTCATAACTCAGAAGGAATATCCTCTGTTTTATCATGGATCAATTTAAAGTATCATGAAATGTTTGTGTTAAGCTAAACAAAATGCTTGAATTGCCAAGAGATGAGTGACAAGTTGACAACAGTGTCCTTTCAACCTGTAGCACTCTGATGCTTTCTCCAGACCTGTGCTTATGTTGCCCAACACTTCCTAGCTTCAGGGCGGTGAACATTTTAGACGATAAGTAGGCACAGCAACAAGCCTAGTAGCCTTTGGAGCTGTAAGACCAAACATGTCATCCATATTAAGATCAGCAGGCTTCATTCCATCAGGTAAATTCCATGTAAAGCAATGGCAAAGATTAGCCACAGCTAAGTCCAACCCATACAGCCCCAGCTGCATTCCCGGGCACGACCTGCGGCCGGACCCGAATGGTATGAACTCAAAGTCACTCCCCTTGAAATCTGGGGCACCTTCTGCTGCAAAGCGAGCTGGATTGAATTTATCTGGGTTTTCCCACACAGATGGATCACGGCCGATGGCCCATGCATTAATCATGACACGAGACCGAGCTGGGATGTGGTAGCCACCAAGAGTGGCATCCTCGGCTGTCTCGTGGAGGAGGAGAGGGATGGGTGGGTGGAGTCTGAGAGTCTCTTTGATCACACATTTGAAGTAGGTGAGCTTGTCAAGATGCCCTTCTTGGACCTTATTGTCAAGACCCACCACAGCTACTAGCTCCTCTTGCACTTTTTTTAGCTCAGCTGGGCTCTTAATTAACTCTGCCATTGCCCATTCAATTGCAGATGCAACTGTTTCTGTTCCTCCAAACATGATATCCTAATAAGAGAAAAAAGAACATTGTAATACCAAATCTCCCGGAAAAGCTTACATTTGCTAGTCACCAGTATATATGAATTTTCTCTCTCCTTTTTTTTTTTTTGTTGTTGTGGGGGAGAGGGGGGGGGGGGGGGGGGATGGGGCATTGTTGTGAAGTAGAGGAGGGTGATGGAGAGGAGGGTGAGGGAGGAGAGAGAAAAATTGAGATTTGGGCGGAAGAGAGAGAAAATTTGGAGATTGGGGCGAAAAAGAGGTTTAATGTTGAGGTTCGGGGACAAAGGGAGTACTCATGGGATGCGCCCCCGAAAGTAGGGATTATCAAGGACTAACCCAAGGCAGGGATTAGTATTAGAAGACAGTTGGAAGTAGGGATTATTCTTGATTTTTTTCCTTATATTTTTTTTTTTTCTCATAGTTCTTTCCTTTTTTTGTTAGAATTCTATTAGTTTCCAAATTTCATTAGGATTTATTAGTTTCCAATTATTATTACTTTCCTATTTGAATTTGAAATATGTTGACTCTTGACATATGAAGAGAATGCTAACTGCTAAGTGTCAAGCACGTGACTTATGCTTTATATATCAGCACATAGATATAGAATTCTATCAGTATCCTAATTTCATTAGGATTTTATTTAGTTTCCTATTTCTATTACTTTCCTTTTTGAAAATGAAGTATGTTGACGCTTGACGTTCAAAGAGGATGCCAACATGCCAAGTGTCGAACGCATGGCTTATGCTTTATATATATCAGCACATAAATATATAATGTCATTAGTTTCCTAATTTTATTAGGATTTCATTAGTTATTTATTTCTGTTACTTTCCTATTTGAATTTGAAGTATGTTGACACTTGGCGTTCAAAGAGGATGCCAAAACGCCAAGTGTCGAACGCATGGCTTATGCTTTATATATCAGCACGTATAGAGACAAGATATCATATAATTGTGCATATGATATAAAGATCTGGGGTTTAAACAAGATCTAGGGGTCGACTTAATACTAAACAGAATATATTTCCTTTTGTTTACTAAAAAGAACTGATTTGTTGGAGATCAAGGAAATGAGATAATGCGAGGACAGAAAGCAGTCGTTAGGCTACATTTTGTGTCTGAATAAATGTTTAAGTGGCAAAACACGAGATACAGTAGGGTTGTATGGATTTAGATATGCCACATGTAATTCCCCTTGTTTTCCTCAGAGCATAGAATGTAGCTAGCTCCTCCTGTGGGCAACTCTTGTAGGGTAGAAGCTACACCATATGAAAGGATATATGTAATACGCTGTTACCTTTCTGCTTTACTCCGTAACTCACACTGCAGATTCTAATTTCAGCAATTAAAGTTGACATAGATCTTGGAACCACGACAGCTGAAATAATTTATCCGGTCTACATTTGAGTTGTCAACCTTGAAGGTAGGAGGAAAAACAATTTTTGAAAAAATGCAAAATGGATCAGAAAACTCAAAAGATACAGTTTACGAAATTATTTACATATTAGCCTTAAATCTGTTTCTTAGTGGAAAGATGGGAACAAATTTTCGTTGACTCTTTTAGTCTTTTCCCCTTTGCATGAGAAAAACACTATAAAAATTGTTGATGATAATTTTTCGTATGATTTTTTAGAGGCACTGGACGAAAGGTTGAGGATCCTGATATGCTAGAGAAAATCCGGCTTACAGTAATTCACAATCTACTGAAGTACCATCCAGTAAGTTAATGCTGGTCTAGATAAAATGTTGTACATTTTTTTATGTACCTTGCGACCAACAACCAATAACGTCGCAGTTGCTACAATGCGTGACTGTGTTACTGTGTTATAGGTTTATCTTCCTGTCTTTCCTTTTATATCATAATTGTAATAAATCTTTCTTAACCGCCATCTTACTAGGAATCTAGTGAAAGACTTGCAATGGGAGAGGCTTTTGGGGTCAAAGCGCCGGCGGAAAAGGTCATTCTCTTAATATAGTTTATATTGTTTCAGTTACAATTTCTTTTTTTTTTAATTTTAAATTTCTAGATACCATTTTGATGCTCAATTTGTCGTTTTTGCCACAGTGCTGTGATGATCATGCATTGGCTGGTTTTAGTGCATATGTTTGTGTGTTTAGCAAATATATATAATATTCCTGACCTATGAGTAATGACTAGGGCCTTCTATTGATTTTCACTTAAATTTGTCAGCTTTCGTTTTGCATCTTCGTGTACGTCCTTCATATAGGTGCTTTAATAGGGAAAACATGAAAAACCTGTTGAAGCTTAAAACTGTTTAGATAAGAATTTTTTTAATAAGAGGTAAGTAGAAATTACTATCAGAGGACTAGAATTCCAGAGACTAAATTAGTTCTTTCAAAGGAAGACTTTCCATAGTCCTCGTGATTGTATAAATTAACTGTAGAAGACAGCGGAGTTTCACCTGAGGCCCTACCCAGGCAAAAGCAATTGACGAAATGGTAGCCTGAGGGTTCATGATGTGTTTATGCTTCATTTACCTCATAAATCTTTAAAGACAATTGTTTGTCGTCACTGTATTGTGCTTTGTAATTAGTAGAGAATGTATAAGATTCTTGTCTCCTTGGGAAGTATCAGTGAAGCTGCTTTGAATTTGTCGTATTTATAGGACATACCAGAAATGTATAGGGGATTATTTTTCTTATGTTGTTTGTTTGACAATGTTTTGGCTTGAAAATGTTTGCTGCTTTATAACAAGCCACTTATATGTATATGTATATGTGTAACGAAACCTAGAAAATTATGTTTTTGTTGCTATTGATACTTCCTCTCTCTGAATGATATTGCAGCCTGATGTTGATGTCGCAACTCATATATATGTTCAAGAGGATGGACCTAAGAGGAGGTTTGAAAATCTGCCTTCACACTTAAGTCCCCCTCCCCTTCCCTTGTAGCTGGGCCTTTGGTTGAAATTGTAAATAAAACCATCAACTTATGTGGTAGAATTGCTGATATTTTATTTTGGATAATCTCACTTGTTTCTATCCTAAATATGGATTATACTACATTTTTAGAAAATAATATGTACTCCTTTTATATTATAGTTTGCTCTGTATAGAGACAGCTGATAGACCTGGGTTGCTGATGGAAGTAATAAAAATCATGGCTGATATCAATATTGATGTGGAATCAGCAGAGATTGACACGGAGGTATACCCACTCTGGTTGATTTGTTCTTCATTGCTCTTTCTTCTCTGTTTAGTTTGGTGGTGTTGTTCAATGTTGAGTAACACCTATTTTCTGTGCAGGGATTGGTAGCTAAAGATAAGTTTCATGTGAGCTACAGAGGAGCGGCTCTAACTAGTTCTTTGTCTCAGGTAAGCGGGTTAATCCTAATGAATTCAAGTGAATATTTTGGCGAGTAGGTGGAGGTATGCCATGACATATGAGGGGAAAAGGGTAATGGTAAAGGGAAAAGTCTTCCATGTGCCAATGTGCCATAGTGGGCAGTTTAACTTGGGATCACCAAGTGACAAGCCATCCTTTAGAATTTAGACATGATCTAGATCAATGATTTGTTCTCATTTTTTCACGATCATCTTTGAAAGTGACATGTGCAATAGATATGGAGACATGGCGTGTTTTCTTTGGAGTGTATATAGCAATTACTGGACATGTTTGCCTTGTTTTATATAGCAATTACTGAACAAATGTGAATCTTTTTCACTCTCCCTGCCACATATTCTACACACATCCAGGCTAAAAGCAACACCAGGCCTTCTTCACTAAAGGACTTCTTCAGTATCCTGAATTTACTTGATTTGCACATACTTTACAAGTTCACTATATTTTCAGGCCATTCTGGTCAATCGCTTGATGCGAAACGTCGCTAGAAAATTTGCAGTTCAGTTTGGATAGTTTTGAATTTAAGTCTAAAGTTCTTTGTTTGTATCCTCAATACTAGGCGGGGTTTAGGTTGGGTTTTGGATCACTTCAACTTTTGACAGTGGTGCCTGTAATTGCCCATCAGATTGGAAAATTATTAGTTTCGTGCCTTGTTTCAACTTTTTGTTGGTGAACAAGATTATTTTATGATCCACTTGTTAAGATTGGCAGGAGGAGACTATTTTAATCATCCAAACAGTTACATGTTGTACGCGCGCGCAGAAAATGTCTAAAGGAATCATATACTGGGATGGGGAACGAAGGACTATGCAGGAGGGAGAGCCGAGATGAATGCTACCTTTTTTACCGACTATGTTTTAAGATTGCATGTAGATTGGGCATTTAGTGCTTTTCAAGATGAGCCTTATGTTTATGGCTGGTTGAAAATTACAAATTGCCAAGCATCACTAGCTTTTGGTTATAGGTGAAACTGTCTTTCTGCTCACTGACCCATTGAGAATGGAGCAAATGTTTCTGAAGTTTCCTTGCACGCTTAATTTTCTAGTCTTGAAGACATATTCCTGAATAGGGGAAGATCTCCCAAGGCCTAATGCTTATCTGTATAGGAATATCGGTTGCTTAGTTAAATGGACTAGAAACTTTAGGGATTTTAATGCAATCTGTTAGGTTCACCAGAAATCATTGGGCTACTTAGTCAAATGGGGAGAGAGGCTATAACTAGCCTAAATTGTACATAACTGGTGCTATGTTATCCTTCTTCCTATTCCTTGATCTTCTGGAGACGCGCAACTTCAGATCACCTCGGAGTTTAAGAAAAAAACCGGAAGAACTTGTTCTTTTTGGGAAACTGTGGAATGCATTCCCCCGCCCAAAAAGTAGCAAAAAAATTTCTTTAATGTGCTTTAGACTGTCTTACTGTTTCACGGTTCATTTCCAGTTATAATTTATGAATCTCACTCGAGTTAGTTTTTGCAGGTATTAATTAATTGTCTGCGTTACTACCTCAGAAGGCCGCTGACTGATGATGATAGTTACTGATGGCAAGAACTTGAAGCATCTCCATCGACTCATGACCTTTGTTTATTGTTAGGCTAGGTTGGAGTCATCTTTTATACTTTGCATATACTTTTGACCACCTACTGCACTGACTTGGGGCTCTACTTGAAACATATATGAGTTTGTAAATAAAACCAGTACCTACAACATTTCCCAACCAAATTGTCTGGCTTTGACGGTTGTGGAGCTCTGAAAATAATGAGTAATGACCCCATTATTAAGTGTTTCAGGCCATATCCTATTGTATGTCTCTTCCTACGCAAAGAATCAGGCAGGCTGTTCAACACTTACTGATTCTGAGAAGTCTAGCACTCTCAGTCCACATTCTGAGTGATGCCTTGACTATTTAATTTTTTATCACCTCTTAAACGTTTCTACACAAATTAAAAAGCTTGAAAATAGCCACACGAGGAACAATCCTAGCATATTATATCTCTCATTTCCCCAGTGCTGGCAGCCAAAAGAGACTGGCAATAATGTGTGGGGCAAATTGGCTGTAGCAGTCAAAGCTTGATTGCTAAGGAAAATTCCATGATGTTTCTTTGGACCTACTAAAGCCAGGGGAGAGTTCGTATCTGACGGTCAGTAGAGTTCTTTCCCCAACTAACCCACCAACTGGCTTTTTCTTGGTGCTGGCCATGTGCTTACTCAAAGTCCTATAAATTATTGGGTGTACAGATATTGGTTTAGAAAGCTTTTATTCATTGCTTGATCAATCCTCCCGCTGAAACAGTGTAAGGAAATGTCTCCTCTACTGCTTTTTCTGTTTGCTCATTCCCTCCTATTCCAAAGCCACTTAATCTCAGCATCTGACCCTGACCCTCTAGGAGACTATTGCATAGCCACTACCGAATCGGTCCCTGCTTGCAAGAACGATGTAACAGTAGAAGACTTCATATTCTCAGGTATTAAGTTCCCAGGCCGGAACTTTTCAAATACTGGCTTCACTTCGAAACCAGCTAATTCCATGACATTCCCCGGGTTGAACACCCTAGGCATATCCCTGGTCAGAGCAGATTTCGATGTCGGTGGTGTCAATGTCCCACATTATCATCCCAGAGCTACAGAGGTCGCATATGTCTTAGAGGGTAGAATCTATTGTGGGATTGTTGACACTCAGGGAAAACTCTTCGCAAAGGTGATCGAGAAAGGTGATGTGATGGTCTTTCCAAGGGGTCTATTGCATTTCCAGATGAATGTTGGGGACACCCCTGCTGCTATCTTGGGAAGTTTAGACAGCCAAAACCCTGGCTTGATGAAAATTCCATCTTCCATTTTCGGGACTGATATTAACATTGAGCTTCTAGAGAAAGCTTTTGGCTTGACCTCAAGAGATATTCGCAAATTGAGGAAGAACTTCAGTTGACCCCATGTTTTGTATGTGTTCTTCATTTTGTATAGCATATGTTAGTTCATGTATTGACGATGTCGCGGTGCTAACTGGTTTCTCTTCTCGAGTTCTTCAACCCGAAATTAGAAGTAGATTAGTAATTGGATTGTCTTTTGTGTTTTTTCTTATGAAATACTGTTTGCTCTTTCAGAAAGTTTAATGCTTGCTCGTTTAAGAAAAGAAAGGCTTGATGATCTAGAAAAAACGTTGGTAGTATAACGTTATTCAACTCAAAACGTTATCATTATCATTAGCTATAATCACCAGAATAATAAGTAAAATTCAGAGGACTAGAAATTATCAGTTTAAGGTAACAAGCTAAATGGCTGAGATATGCTATAGTATAGCACTTAGCATCTCATTCCAAGTGTCAGGAACCCCAGGAAGGCACCAATGACTGCAGTCTGAGCTGTGTTCTCTCAAGTGTTGCTTCACTTCTTGCCCCAGAACCCTGTTGTACACTGAGGGGTGTCCATCCCTTCTGAGACCAGAGATGTTGGTAATGTCTTGCAGATATACAGGGAATCTCATCCTCCTCAAAACCTCTTTGAGCACAACCATGGGTTCAGCAATATGTGGATGACTAAAATATAACAGAGGTTCCCTCTGTTTGTAGCATTTCCAACCATTCTCCCTGCAGCAGTGAGGTCCAGATTTAGATGTCATTTAGTGTAATAGGCCTATGAACAGAAACAGACGATGGCAGGGCTTTATCCATCACAGGAGGTTTCGACCTGAACAGTCCTTGGAGCTCGAAGTTTACAATAATTATCTGTCTACGGTATGACTTTATAATGAAATGATATACGCTTACCTGTTGTGCCTGGGAGACATGCTGCGAAATATGACCCGGACTTTCCGAGGATCTAGGTTTAAATCCACCCATTTCGCCCATGTTGTGAGTCCTTTTTGGTATGCAACCATTGTATTTAACTTGCTAATGATTCGGTTCCCTTCCATGAAGAAGTCCCACCTGTAATTAGTTCAAACATGATACTGAGTTCAGCTTTTACAGCCATGGAACTTGATTCTGAATATGCGGCTGCACTTAGATGCGTCGCTGGTTTATCAGGAAGAGCTGAAATCAAATTAAGACCATACAAAGCTAAATGCCTTACGGAGTGGATTTGAGTGAATGTGTCCACCAGTGTGCTGAATCAAAAACAAGTACATCGACTCCTCTCCAATGTCTTGCATTCTCTTCGATCAAATCAAGATGTAAAACTCGCTTACTCTTATAGCCCCTTTTTAGCTCCACTAACAGAGGAGCCCAACAAAATTCGATAGAGGTTTCAAAATCCTGCAATATATATTATTGGATGTAAGTAAACCAGCCTCATTCTTATAGATTATTTCATTCACAGAGATCGTAAGTCCTCATCTATCAGGCTTTTGCATAGAGATTTTACCAGGGCATGGAAAGCCATCGTGGGACCATGGTATGTCACCCTCTTTCGGCCAGGTGGAATGACTCCTTGGACTAGGCAGACAAGGGACTCAAATTGGTTTCTCATTATGGAATCTCCCACTAACATTACTCTTTTCTTCCTCATCTTTCCCAGGAAGTCGAGTGCATCAAATCTTACACATCGGAAAATCGCATAAGAGGTAACAATACATTAGAACCAAGTGAATTAGAGAGTACATGAAATCCATCAAGCTGAAAAGAACAGGCCAGGTAACTATAATTACATAAGACCTCGATGAAAGAATAACAATATGTAGTTCTTTGACTAAGTCTGCATCAAACATCAAGAATATATTCAACTCCCCGTCCAGAGTTAGCTGTGTAACCTCAATCTTTCTTGATCACTTTCTTCGACCTGTTATAGTGTCTACAATGATAAACTGTCAACAATCGTTGGACATTTGTTTCCATACTAGTTATGGTTCATTTCTACATCTTGGTTCCAACGTTATCCAAAAAAAAAAAAAAAAAAAAAAAGATATTGAATTTTCAATATTTTTATGTTCCACTTTTGCTAGATAACATTATAATTATAGCCTACCATATTATGTACATGATACCTCTACGGGTTGGGTCGACCCGCTCCATTGCGACCCTCGACCCATCCCTCCCCGCAATTATTTGACACTAGACCCGACCCAACACTAGTATAAATTGGCCCAACTAGACCCATTGAGTAGGTCTAAGTCTATCACCATACTATCTTATATATATATATAAAGGT
>CAAKMY010015341.1:0-10119 GCA_901111285.1 Corrigiola litoralis
TTTATAATTTATTTGTACGTATATCAATATTAACAAAATTAAATGACATTAAGTAGGTTTTAATGCATGCCAAGTTGGCATTTGACTGTACCATATGAGTTGCGATATTATGACATTTGGCATCTTATGTGGCACGATGTTGTTGCAACAACACCTTTTAACAATATTGTATAGATCAGATTAGATAGATAAATTAGAGTCCGTCGTCATTAATGGTATTTTAGGTGAAAAATTGACCTCAGAGGTATTTGGATTAGTCGAAAAAATAAAGGGGTATTTTGGATTTTTACGTATAACTTAGGGGTACACAGGAGAATTTTCCCTATAAAAAAGGGAGTTATAGTTCTTTTGCTGAAGACGAGCCATATGTGATTTTTTTTGGTTCAAAGGAAAGGGAAAAAACAACTAAATAATACGGTTTATAGCTACTCCTAGAAGATCTCCCAAGAGTGCATCATTATGTGGGCAGGTGGACTTTGAAACTCCGTATACAGTTGAGTCTCCTTCATCTCCCTTTTGGCTAAAATGACAGCTTGTCAATTTAATTTGCTTCTCTATACGCATGCTTGAACATGACCTCTCATTCCTCTCTTTCAATAAGTTGTTTGCATTGGAAAATAGTGTAGAAGTGCGGACTCCAAGGGGGAGTGTCATTGTTGAGCAGGTTACCACTAGACCAGAGTCTAGTTCAAGCACCAGCCTAGTGATGTCCGTATCACGTGCTAGTTTCAGACAATTCAGTGTTGCAAGTACCTCCACCTGATCAGCCCCACAACTCAAATCATTGCAAAAGCACAAACAAAGGCTCCAGTGTGAGAGCGAATAACCCCACCAGCTCCAGCCAAACCTGAAGCAATTGAGACAGCTCCATCAATATTAAGCTTCCACCATCCAAAGGGAGTTATAGTTCTTTTGTTGTAGACGAGCCATTTGTGATCTTCCTTGAGAAAGGAGAGACGTACGAGCCATATGAAGTTCTTTTGTTGGAGACTAGCCATATGCATCCAAAGTAAACAGATATATGCAAGCAACATTAACGCTATATAACACGTCCATTAATATATACATCCAAAATAAATTTACGGCTAACTGGCTAAAGCTACAAACCAAGTCAACCAGAGCTCAGATGCACAATAGAACCATGCAACAAATACAATACTTAAAACCGGTCAAAACATCAGACGAGAAAATAAAAAATAAAAAATCGGTCAACATAATGCATTAATGCTCAAGGAAATTCTACATAATCAAGCATAAGTAGGAAGATGATACAATTCATGTATAACAATCAGCATAAGCTCATGCCATCTTATAAGCTAGGCCTTTGACCTCTTATGGCCAGAGGGGTAAGGGAAGCCCTATGATTTTGTCTCTAAAAAATACTTACTTTTTTTGCCTTATCTATTTTCATCATTGACATTAATAAGAAATATCTTCATGAGACAATTGTTTTTCTTTTGTACAGAATTATATAGTGTATCTTGGACCACATCATGACGAACCTCATTTCTTGGTTGATCCTGAGAGTATAACCAGATCACATCATAATATGCTTTATCATGTGTCACAAAGGTATGCAACCGAAAATTATGTGTAATTGTGTATATCCTTTTGGTCTTCTACTTAAAAAGATAAAAACGCACAATTTTCACTCTACCTTACTTTTTGTGACAAAGTGATAGCAACTTGGAAACTAGTAAGAAGCTTATATACTCCTACAATAAAGTATTCAATGGTTTTGCGGCAACTTTGCATGAGCGAGAGGTTGAAGAGCTTAAAAGTAAGATACACAATCCAAATCCAAACATATTTCATGTGACTATCTATGTTTTGTCTTAATTTATACATTGAGTATAATATGTAGTAACTTATTGCTACTCATATTTTTCAATTAATTTATTTCCACGCAGAGCATCCTGACGTTGTATCAATATTTGAGAGCCGCCTTGGAAATATACAGACTACTCACTCATGGGAATTTCTTGGACTAGATAGACAACACTATATGCAAAAAGACAAACACCAAAAGCAAAAAGTCAACACAAAAGGATCACCTTGGGAGAAAGCAAGACTCGTGGAGGACATGATTGTAGCAGCCATAGACACTGGTAATTATTAATTAAATATAAACGGCCTAAAATTAAAAAAAAACGTAATTTCACTCCCTCAAAACCACTACCTATTCAAAATTTACACTTCCACATATCACATCTCTCGCTCTTATCGTGTACAAACTTGGAACAAAAGAATGGAAGTCTTAATATGTACATGAGTCTAATATAGAAAATTATACTATGTACTAGTATCACAAATGACTTGATAAAGAGAAAGAGTCACATAAAATTGATAAAGATAGGTGAATCACGAATTACAACTTTTTTTAAAGTACTTATAAAAAGCAAATCAATATGGAAACAAATCATAATAAAATAGACGGGGAAAGCTATAGTAAGCACAAATAATAATATGTTTAAAAGGGGAGAATCTGTCTCCCGCATCCGAATACAAATAGAGGAGAATTTGTGCCCATTAGCCGGACACAAAAATTGGGTGCGGCAATTGTTTGGAATAAGCATTAATGTGTCTCGAAATAACGAAAAGGTGTATGGAATAAGCACTTGTGTGTCGCAAAATAACTATGTCCAAAATAAGCACATATGCATCTCAAAATAACAAACTTAATCTAGAATAAACATGTCTAGAGTAATAAACATTTATTTTTCTCATAATTGAATAATGATTAATAGACAAATCTGGAATGAGAAAAAATAGTTTGCAATAAACACTTTTATGTCTAAAAATAAACAAAACTTGTCGTCACATACAAAAGTATGGTATACAAATATTGCATGTCACAATTGTTTGGAACAAGCACATGTGTGTCTTCGAATAAAAAAAAACTGTCTGAAATATACATGTCTCACAAAAAAATGTGTCTCACCTAGACATGTCTAGAATAACAAAAATAGATGTCAAGAATAAACATGTTTGTGTCTCGAGATAAAGAAAAACTGGCTCATAATAACCGCCACATCTAGTTTTGGGTGCGACTACCATATACAAAAGTTTGGCATTTGAAAAATATTTCTCAGATATTAAGATTAGTATACTCATTTTCTGTTTTATTTCTAATCATTTTACTAACACTACTAATCCATCGACATAAACTAAAATGTAAAGATTCAATCATATAACTCCAAATAAGGATTGTTAAACTCATATTATTTTTGTTTTGTCACAATGAAATACCATAACTTATAACTAATAGAACTATCCAATACAACATTCGAAACATCATCAAGCTCTAATTTGAACATTTCCTATTTTGTAGTGTTCTTACCAAATTATTATTGAAATACTTATATTCAATTTTCGACAAAATACATTTCTAAATAGTAAGAATAATTTTGATTATAACATGGAAGGATCGAAATAAAAATTGCTGACAATCCAGTGGCATAAAATTGATAATTAAAAATATTGGTTGGCTCAATTGGTTAAGGTGGAAAGTGTGATTCTTTTTGGTCTATTGTTCAAATCCTCTTAGTGGCAACTGTTGGAGGAATATTGGCTTAGGACATCACTTGCTTATCGCATTAGTAACAATGTTTTACAGGACATTGTGCATTCCCATCGGGTTTCTTTAGAGTGGTTCCGACGTTTAAAAAAAATATGATAAATGAAATGGGAGAAGACAAAGATGAGTAATATAAATTACAAGCATAGAAAATAAAAGGCTAGAAATGGTCTATAAATAAGGGCCTAATTAAAATACTAATATTAAGATGATTGAGACGAATAAAAAGAATATCAATTAGATTAAGAAGCTCCAATCTCGTTTAGTCAAACGCTTTTGAATCAATAAATCTTGTGGGTTGTTTCTTACTTGATCCCACTAAACCTTGTGGTATCTTAGAGTTTTTGTTTTTTCGAGGTTCGAATTTGGGTCCTTAAAAATTTTAATTTAGAAAATTAGGACAAAAATACCATAAATATGAGTGAATTGAAAATAATAAGTTAAATCCTGAATATTTTTAACCTTCTTATTACCGAGTCCTAAAAACTTGTGTGGATTTTCACACTCTTGTCTAAAAATAGTTGTTTGGATTCTTCAACTCTTGTTCTAAAAAAAGTGTTTTTATTTGGTATCATGTTATGTTTAGATGTCATATTCGTTTTTTCACATTGTTTTAAATAAATATATACATTATTTTCTATGACTTTCATAGCACCAACATAATTGACTTAGAATCCAAATTGTTTAAGTCAATTGGTGTACTTTTTCGTTGATTCGTTGTTAATGATAAAAAAAATTCTATAGAAACTTTTTGTTTAAAATTTACAAACTTTCTAATTATGCAGAGCTTTTGCCTTCTTATTTTATAATAAAATGGGTCAATTTATTATTGAGAGAGAGAGAGGGGGGGAGAGAGCTCAAATCCAACGATTATATTCTTTTCAATGGTAGTTAATATGAGTTTGTTATTTTTAAATATTTTGCTCAAACGTTTTTACCTAAGTATGTGTTTGGCTTAGCTTTTGGAAGTACTTTTTAACCCAAAAGTTGCAAGCTTGGCCAAACATAGTGTTTTTTAAAAATCCAAAATAGTTTTTGAAAAACCCAAAAAGCAGCTTTTGACCCCCAAAAACAGAAGCACCAAAATGCTGCTTCTAATTCTATTTCTTGCAAAAGCTATTATTTAAAGAAGGAAAATCTTTTGTTATTCCATAAATGCAATATTCAAAGTCTCTTAAAAAGGAACAATTTATTGAAATAAGTAGGCCAAACACTTCTAAAAGTTATAAAACACTCTTACTATAAACAAGGCCAAACTCACAAGCGAATAATTATAGAGAGATGTGCTCTCCTTCTCTCTCTAGAAAAATAGAAAGAAAGATCTGAGAAAAGAAGGTGGTCTTTCCTTAAAGCTTGCGTCTCACGTTAGCTTTTTCTCTAATGGCTAAGACTTGTGGTAGGCCAAAAAATCCGGAAATTCCAACTCCTTCTTCCCCTCGTCCAGGGGATTCTAATCACACTCTTCATGAAGAAATTGGCCTAGAAATGAAGGAAAAATCTCAAACCCAACTCTTGGGTAAGTCCGGACCATCTATAGCGGTTTTTGGTGAATTTTTGGGTGGATTAGTTTCAAATCCCCTCTCTGAAGTGTCTGATATCTCAGCTGAAGTTCCTAGTGTCAAAATTTCTTTAGAATTATCTATGGACATTGCTCCCCCTCCCCCTGTTTCTGAGCCAGCTGTTGAACATGTTGCTTCTTGGAAAAATAAGGCTAATCGAAATGTTAAAGTTGGCATCAAATTGGAATTTATTGAGCAGACTGAAGATGAGACTTGGAAGATGATATTAATGATGAGCTTTCTTATTGGGCAAATACACTGGTTATTACATCAGTTGGTGCTAGAAATTCAGTCACACAATTGCAGGAATTTTCAAAAAGGCACTGGAATCTTGTTGCGCAGCCTCAGATTTTGTATTATAAAAAAGGATGGTTTTATGCTTGTTTTCAGAGTGCTTAGGATAAGGAGAAGATTATGGGAGGTGGTCCTTGGATTCTGGCTGGTAGTAACCTGATTGTGAAGCCTTGGACACCCCTGTTTTGCCATGAATATGACAGATTAACAGTGGTCCCTGTTTGGGTTTTGTTCCCTGACTTAGATCCCTATTTCTGGTCATCAAAAGGGCTAAGTAAATTAGCTAGTTGTGTGGATCAGCCACTCTATGCTAATGAATTTACAACAAATAAAGAGAAAATTTCGTTTGCTCGAGTTCTGGTTGAGGTGGATCTTTCATTAGACTTGCCTAAGTCTGTTACTTTTAAAACTCTTTTATGTGATAAAATGGTGCAGACAGTGGAGTATGAGTGGCTCCCTTACTTTTGTAAGTGTTACTCTAAGATGAGGCATAATATAAATCACTGTTCTAAAAGGAAGAGGCACTTGGCTAAAGAGATCAAAGAGGACTGCTCATGAGGAATATAGACATGTTCAAAGGCAGGAGGAAGTGGCTGATGCTCCAGCTGTCGAGGAGCATAAGGATGAGGCTTCTTGCACTAAAATTGAACAAGATAAGGATTTTACTCCTGTTCACTCAAGCGTCATAATTAAGCAAGGCAATGTGGAGGGGTGGTTCTGTCTGCAAACAAGTTTTTTCCACTTGTTTTTTATAACAATGATGCTGATTCTAATGTGTCCATGCACTCTGTCAATTCTGATGATGATAATTATGATGATGATTCTTCTGACTTTGATAATGATCTGGTGGCTCTGCAGGAGGCAAAGAGTGATCCTCCCCCTTCACTTCTTGTTCCATGATATTGTTATCATGGAATATTAGAGTGTTTAATAACCCTCTAAAACAGCAGGAAATCTATCTAGCATTTCCTGCATGTAAATAAAGTGGATGTTGCCTCTGTTATTGAAACTAGAGTTAAGGAAAGAAAATCTATGAAAATAATTAATAGAAAATTCAGGGGGTTTGGTGTTATTACAAACTACTGTAGTCATTATAATGGAAGACTTTGGGTTTTATGGAAAACTCAGAGTGTTTCTGTTCAAGTTCTTTCTATCTCAGATCAAATGATTTTCTGCAGAATACATTATTTAATGTCTGGTTTCTCTTGTCTTGTGTCCTTCATATATGCCTCAAATGATGGGATAATTAGAAGAGAACTTTGGAGTTCTCTTGTGGACATCTCTTAAAGGTCTATTGAGCCCTGGCTTTGTGTGAGTGACTTCAATGTTGTTCTCTCTACTGATGAGAAAATCAGTCCAGGCTCTCCAAACATGGTTGAGATTACTGAGTTCTATGACTGTATTTTTGGTGCTTAGTTGGCTGATTTGCCTGCACATGGGGCTTTCTTCACTTGGTCTAATCATCAGGAGGGTAATCAGAGGGTGTGTGCTAAGCTGGACAGAGCTTTAGCAAACAAGCACTAGTTTCTTCAACCAGTCCTCTCTTCTGTTGAATTCTTGCCAGAGGGAGTTTCGGATCATAGTCCTATTCTTCTCACTATTCTGAGTGCCTCTTCTCAAATTAGGAAACCTTTTAAGTTTCTTTCTTAATTGTTGGACTCAGGATGCAAAGTTTGAGTCAACTGTTCAAGATGTTTGGAATCAGCTTGTTGAGGGTATTGCCATGTTTCAGTTGGTAAAAAAAGCTTAAGATTTTGAAGCTGCAGTTGAAATCTCTTCACTCTAGCTCTTTTGCTGGTATTTCTAAGAGAGTTCAGGATTGTAGTCTTGCTTTATTTCAGAGTCAAGTTAAGTTACAATCTGATCCTCTGAATGGTGCTCTTATTGAAGATGAAAAGCAACTCATGGAGAAATTTTTGAAGATAAAACTGCTGAGATGAGTTTTTATTGTCAGAAAGCAAAAATCCATGATTTAAAAATGTCTGATTCTAGCACTAAATATTTTTATGATAAGTGCAAGGAAAATCTTGTTAGAAGGCATGTGGGGAAAATTAGAGATGCTGAGGGAATCTCTTGTGTTGGTCATGTTGCTGTTACTAGTGCTTTTCTGAGTTATTACAAGCAGCTCCTTGGGACTGCTGTTGATACTCTTCCTTATAATAACTCTATTATTACAGATTATTCTGTTCTTGCTCCTGATCAGACTGCTTGTCTGCTTAATTCTTTCTCTGTTGATGAAATTAAGAAAGCCTTTTTATCAATTGATGAGAATAAAAGTACTGGCCCGGATGGCTATTCCTCAGGTTTCTATAAATCTTCCTGGAGTATTGTTGGTGATATTTTTTGTACTGTGCTTGATTTCTTCCAAAATGGCAGGCTTCTTGGTCAAGTAAATGCCACTTGATTGCTCTTATCCCAAAAACTAAAAATCCTGATTTAGTTATGGATTTTAGGCCCATTTCATGCTGCAATACTATCTATAAAACAATTAGCAAATTGTTAGTAGATAGATTGAAGTCTGTTCTTCCTGGAATAATTGGCAAGGAACAGTCTGCTTTTCTTAAAGGCAAAAGTATCTTTGATAATGTTCTTGCTAGTCAGGAGTTAGCTAGGAAGTATGGGAGAAAGTCTATATCTCCTAGATGCATTGTTAGGATTGACATAAGGAAGACCTTTGATTCAGTTCTTGGGATTTTCTGAAGAGGATTTTATTGGATTTTGGTTTTCCTCCCTAATTTGTAAGTTGGATCATGGTTTGTGTCACTAGTGCAAAATTTTCTCTTAGTGTCAATGGTTGCAGTATGGGCTTCTTTGATGGTAAGAGAGGCTTGAGACAAGGGGATCCTTTGTCTCCTTATCTCTTTGTTTTATGCATAGAGGTTCTTTCAAGATTGCTCAGAAAACTCATAAATTATCCTAGTTTCTCAAATCATCCAAAGTGTGTCAGAACTGGTATAAATCATCTGCTTTTTTGTTGATGACCATCTGGTGTTTGATAGGGTTGATCTTCCCTCTATGGTGGCTATTGCTAAAACTATGAGTGACTTTTCTTCTTTCTCTGGTTTAGCTGCTAATCCTCTCAAGACTTGTCTTTACTTTGGTGGTGTTGATTATGATGTTAAAAGCTTGATTCTGAGTGCAACTGGCTATACAGAGGGATTTTTCCCTTTTAGATACTAGGGTGTTCCTCTCAATTCTTCTAGGATCACATCTTCTATGTATCAAGTGCTGGTGGACAAGATTAAGAAAAGAATTCTTCATTGGACAAACAATTTTCTGTCCTACACTGGAAAAGTCCAGCTCATTAATTCAGTCTTATTTGGGATTGAATTTTTTTGGTGTACCTGCCTTTTGCTTCATGTTGGTGTTATAAAGAAAATTCATAAAGTATGTAGAGACTTCTTATGGGGTAACACAGAGGGGCATTAGAGAATTGTTTTTAGAAGTTGTAATTCTATTTGTCATCCTAAAAAAAAGGGGGATGGGCATTAAAGAGTTACTAAGTTGGAATAAGGCTCTCATGATAAGGTAGATTTGGAAGCTTTGCTCTGATTATGCTGATAGTTGGAGCAATTAGATTAAATGTTATGTGCTTAAGTCTGAGAATGTTTGGACAGTGCATGGGAGAAATGATGATTCTTGCAGTTGGAAATCTATTATGACTATAAAGGATTTGTTGGTTGCTGGTGCAGAGGGTAAAGAGGCTGCTCAAAAGTGCTTAAAAGATTGGACAGTTCAAGGTTCTTTTCAGGTTGTCAAGGCTTATGAGTTTTTCAGGTCAAAAAACCCAATCAGGCCTTAGTATCAGTTATTTGGGATACAACAGTTTTGCCTAGACACTCATTTGTAGGTGTGCTAGCTGCAAATAGAGCTTTGCCTACTGTTGACAACATGTGTAGCAGAGGTTTGGTTTTGGTGAATCAATGTGTAATGTGTTTTGTGTAGGTGGAGTCTGTGGAGCACTTGTTGGAATGGAGTGAATAGAGTTGTGTTAAGCTTGAGGCATGAATTTGATTGGATTCATCAGTATGCTAGAGGCAACAGTTGGAGGAAAAAATGGCTTAAGTGTATTTTTGTTGCTTGTATAGCTGAGTTATGGTACACTAGAAATAGGTGCATTTTTTATGATTGTATTATTCCTAGAGAGCAGGTTGTTTCTAGGATTCAATTTATTGTTTGTGTGAGGATGTACTTTGTCAGGTGTGGGCTTCTTGAGGAGCACATCACTGACTATTTGTTGGCTTAGTCTTGTTTAGACTGTCAGTATTGGCTTCTTCCTTTTTTGGGATTATGGTATAAAAATCTTTACCTTTTTTCAAAAAAAAAAAACAAGGCCAAACTCAACAAGTTTTTTCTAAAACAAATTTTTAGATAAACTATTTCTGAGAAGTAAAAACAGTTTTCCAAAAAATAAGCCAAATAGACGCTAAGTAAAGACTTATATCTTTCATGTTCTCTACACCGTTTATTTATGTATTTTTCGTTTTTTATGTTATTTTTTCTGAACTTTCTGTATTTTTTGTAACTTTTCCGAACTTTCTGTATTTTTTAAAGCTTTTCTGAACTTTATGGTATTTTTCTGTATTTTTATGAACTTTCTGTATTTTTCTGAACATTCTGTAATTTTTTATTTATGTTATATCTTTGTATTTATTAAACTAATAAAATATAATTGTTATCATAATTGAT
>CAAKMY010015363.1:0-42500 GCA_901111285.1 Corrigiola litoralis
GATTGGACATACAATTGCTATCCATAATGGAAGAGAACACTTACCCGTTTACATAACAGATCGTATGGTAGGTCATAAATTGGGAGAATTCGCACCGACTCTAAATTTTCGGGGCCACGCAAAAAACGATAATAAATCTCGTCGTTAAATTAATTAAAGCATAAAGCAATTAAGGTAATATAATCAATATAAATGTTTATCATTTATTAATGGGAGGTGAACTTTATGAGAATAAAAAAGAGGCAAGACGATGTCTATGCTTTAGGCCAATATATATCTATGTCTACTGACAAAGCACGAAGAGTAATTGATCAAATCCGCGGACGGTCCTACGAAGAAACACTTATGATATTAGAACTCATGCCCTATCGAGCATGTTATCCCATTTTTAAATTGATTTATTCTGCAGCAGCAAATGCCAGTCACAATAAAGGTTTTAGCAAAGCAAATTTAATCATTAGTAAAGCCGAAGTTAACAAAGGAACTACTATGAAAAAATTAAAACCTCGAGCACGAGGACGTAGTTATATGATAAAAAGACCTACCTGTCACATAACTATTGTATTAAGAGATATAACCTACTATGGAGAACTTGAACAATATATACAAAATTTACCTAAAGATGCTCGAGAAACATTTTTGCTCAATCGAGAATTTAGGGATTCTTTTTTTAAGTAAGTATGATGGGGTAATATGGGACAAAAAATAAATCCGCTTGGTTTCAGACTTGGTACAACTCAAGGTCATTATTCCCTTTGGTTTTCACAACCAAAAAATTATTCTGAAGGTCTACAAGAAGATCAAAAAATAAGGGATTGTATCAAAAATTATGTACAAAAAAATACAAGAACATCCTCGGGTGTCGAAGGAATTGCACGTATCGAAATTCAAAAAAGAATCGATCTGATACAAGTAATAATCTATATGGGATTCCCAAAGTTATTAATAGAAAATAGACCACGAGGAATCGAAGATCTAAAAATAAATGTACAAAAAGAATTGACTTGTGTGAACCGAAAACTCAACATTGCTATTACACGAATTGCAAAACCTTATGGGAACCCTAATATTCTTGCTGAATTTATAGCTGGACAATTAAAAAATAGGGTATCATTTCGAAAAGCAATGAAAAAAGCTATCGAATTAACCGAACAAGCTGATACAAAAGGAATTCAAATACAAATTGCAGGCCGTATCGATGGAAAAGAAATTGCACGTATCGAATGGATAAGGGAGGGAAGAGTTCCCCTACAAACCATTCGCGCGAAAATTGATTATTGTGCCTATACTGTTCGAACTATATATGGGGTATTGGGTATCAAAATTTGGATATTTACAGACGAGGAATAATTTCGGTTTCAGAAAATGATAACCTTTTAAATTATTTTTTTACATTAAACCCATTCTAATTTTTAATCCCATAAGGCTAAATAAAAATTCGATTAACCCTTTGATAGAATTGCTATGCTTAGTGTGTGACTCGTTGGTTTTTGTTAGAATTCAGAAAGTACGAACCCACAATATAAAATATTAACTAATAACTATAGAACTATATAGAACTAATAACCAACTCATCGCATTACATTATCTGGATCCAAAGAAGCAGTCAAGATATGATATTTTAGTCCTATCATTGTAGCAACTGAATTTTTTTGGCACAAACAAAAAATAGAAGGAATTGTCAAACAAAAACAAAATTTATAAAAAAATAAAGGATACGGATAAATGGAAAGCTGAGAGAAAGAAAAAAAGGAATATAAAAGAGATATGATTCCAATATAATAAATATGTAAGGTCTTTGAAACATCTCATAAATGACAATGTAATAAAGCATCAATACAGATTCACACATAATTATATGAATCTGTTCATAAAAAAAATATGAGCTTCGAACCAATAAAGACTAAGGAGGTTGGTTCAAGAACAAATTTAATTAAAAGCTCCGTTGTAAAATTAAGACCTAACCATTAATCACGAAGCGATGGGAACGATGGAACCCATGAATACATAAGATTCAATTAAAAATGAATTATGATGATTCATTGGGAAGGATGGCGTAACGAACCAGAAACCAATTCATTCATATATTCGGAATTATGATAAACTAACTCTATAGCTGAAATAGAGATTGTAAAGAGTAAATATTCGCCCGCGAAAATGACTTTTTCATATTGGATTAGTAAACTATCTATTTTTATTTTAGTTATATCTCCAACTCGAAAATATATAATATATAATAAATTAAATGAATCCCAAAGAATCTCTTGATTCAACGGATTATTACATATATATCGTAATTATATCCTCTTAATTTATAATTCAATTTTTATTTTTTCATTCGCGAGGAGCTGGATGAGAAGAAATTCTCATGTCCAGTTCTGTAGTAGAGATGGAATTACGTCAAAAACCATCAACTATAACCCCAAAAGAACCAGATTCCGTAAACAACATAGAGGAAGAATGAAAGGAATATCTTATCGAGGAAATCATATTTGTTTCGGAAGATATGCTCTTCAAGCACTTGAACCCGCTTGGATCACGTCTAGACAAATAGAAGCGGGACGGCGAGCAATGACACGAAATGCACGCCGCGGCGGAAAAATATGGGTACGTATTTTTCCAGACAAACCCGTTACAGTAAGACCTGCGGAAACCCGTATGGGTTCGGGGAAAGGATCCCCCGAATATTGGGTAGCTGTTGTCAAACCAGGTCGAATACTTTATGAAATAAGTGGAGTAGCAGAAAATATAGCCCGAAGGGCTATCTCAATAGCGGCATCTAAAATGCCTATACGGGCTCAATTCATTATTTCAGGATAGGAATATAGAACCAAAGGAAATAAATCTTTTGTTTTTGATAAAAACAACCTGAGGTTTTTTTGGACAAACAATATTTCTTTTTCTTTTTAATCCTTTGCATTGAAAAAACAGATAAAAAATATGATTCAACCTCAGACCCTTTTGAATGTAGCAGACAACAGTGGGGCTAAAAAATTGATGTGTATTCGAATCATAGGAGCTAGCAATCGTCGCTATGCTCGTATTGGCGATGTTATCGTTGCTGTGATCAAAGAAGCAACGCCCAATGCGCCCTTAGAAAGATCAGAAGTGATAAGAGCTGTAATTGTACGTACCTGTAAAGAACTCAAACGCGAGAACGGTATGATAATAAGATATGATGAAAATGCTGCAGTTATTATTGATCAAGAAGGAAATCCAAAAGGAACTCGAGTTTTTGGTGCGATTGCTCGGGAATTGAGACAAAACTTTACTAAAATAGTTTCATTAGCTCCCGAGGTATTATAATATTTGAATGAGATAATAGACTGTGTATCACGTATATACCTTTCGTTTTTCATTTTTTTATTTGGATTATTTTTTTAATTAAAAAAATAAAAGAAAAAATGAAATAATAAACTAATAAAAAAAGCATGTTGATTATATTAAAATTTGGAGACACTACTAATTTTAGTTCATCATGGGTAGGGACACTATTGCTGATATAATAACCTCTATACGAAATGCTGATATGAATCGAAAAGGAACGGTTCGAATAGCATCTACTAACATCACCGAAAACATTGTTAAAATACTTTTACGAGAAGGCTTTATTGAAAACGCGAGAAAACACCAAGAAAAAAACAAATCTTTTTTGGTTTTAACTCTGCGACATAGAAGAAATAGGAAAGGACCATATAGAAATACTTTATATTTAAAAAGGGTCAGCCGACCAGGTCTAAGAATCTATTCTAACTATCAAAGAATTCCTCGAATTTTGGGGGGAATGGGAATTGTAATTCTTTCTACCTCTCGGGGTATAATGACAGATCGGGAGGCTCGACGAGAAGGAATTGGTGGAGAAATTTTATGTTATATATGGTAATCCCCCTAATATCGAAATTGGATCCAAAATTTCCTATTTGTAAAAAGGACAAAGAACGGCTTATCTAATATCTCTCTTCTATTAATACCTTTTAGAGTAAGAGGATTTTGCTAAAAATGAATTCATGAAGGTTTTATTACTGAATCACTTCCGAATGATATATTCTCGGTTCATTTAGATAATGAAGATATGATTCTAGGTTATGTTTCAGGAAAAATGTGGTGGAATTCTATACGGATCCTACCGGAAGATAAGATTAAATTTGAAGTAAAAGGTTAGGATTCAACCCGAGGGCGTATAATTTATAGACTCCGCAACAAGGATTCAAATAATTGGGTACTTTTCAACTTCAACACTCCTCCTCCCGAGAATACAATTAGAGATTAAAAATATCAAGAAACTTATTTTCTTCCACAAAATAGATTTAGAATAAAAAGTAAGGAATAAAAAATATGAAAATAAGAGCCTCTGTCCGTAAAATTTGTGAAAAATGTCGACTGATCCGCAGACGGGGACGAATTATAGTAATTTGTTCTAATCCAAAACATAAACAACGACAAGGATAAACATTCTACTATACTAAACCTAAAAGGAACTTTCTAAAAGATTTGAATGCTGTAAAAAAAAAAATGAAGAATTTGTTTTGACATGAAATGGATATATCCATATATCTCTGACTCGTATTTATGAAATGATAAAATATGGCAAAACCTATACCAAAAATCGGTTCACGTAGAAATGGACGTATTAGTTCACGTAAGAGTGCACGTAAAATACCAAAAGGTGTTATACATGTTCAAGCAAGTTTCAACAATACCATTGTGACTGTTACAGATGTACGAGGTCGGGTGGTTTCTTGGGCTTCTGCCGGTACTTGTGGATTCCGGGGTACAAAAAGAGGGACGCCATTTGCGGCTCAAACCGCGGCAGGAAATGCGATTCGTACAGTTGTGGAGCAAGGTATGCAACGAGCTGAAGTTATGATAAAGGGTCCCGGTCTCGGACGAGATGCAGCATTACGGGCTATTCGTCGAAGCGGTATACTATTAAGTTTCGTACGAGACGTAACCCCTATGCCACATAATGGCTGTAGGCCTCCTAAAAAAAGACGTGTGTAAAAATAAACATTGAAGAGATTTCAAGAGAAATAAATGATTCAAAGATATGATCAATTTTTTATAATATTACTATGGTTCGAGAGAAAATAAGAGTATCTACTCGGACACTGCAGTGGAAGTGTGTTGAATCACGAACAGATAGTAAATGTCTTTATTATGGTCGCTTTATTCTCTCGCCACTTATGAAGGGTCAAGCTGACACAATAGGCATTGCGATGCGAAGAGCTTTGCTTGGAGAAATAGAAGGAACATGTATCACACGTGCAAAATCTGAGAAAATACCACATGAATACTCTACCATAATAGGTATTCAAGAATCAGTCCATGAAATTTTAATGAATTTAAAAGAAATCGTATTGAGAAGTAATCTATATGGAACTTGCGAGGCGTCTATTTGTGTTAAGGGCCCTAGATATGTAACTGCTCGGGATATCATCCTGCCGCCTTATGTCGAAATAGTTGACAACACACAACATATAGCTAACTTGACGGAACCAATTGATTTATGTATTGGATTAGAACTCGAACGAAATCGGGGATATCATATAAAAACGCCCAATAACGTTCAAGATGGAAGTTATCCTATAGAGGCTCTATTCATGCCTGTTCGAAACGTGAATCATAGTATTCATTCTTATGGTAATGGGAATGAAAAACAAGAAATACTTTTTCTTGAAATATGGACAAATGGTAGTTTAACTCCAAAAGAAGCACTTTATGAAGCCTCTCGGAACTTAATTGATTTATTTATTCCTTTTCTACATGCGGAAGAAGAAAACTTACATTTAGAAAACAATCAACACAAAGTTTCTTTACCCCTTTTTACCTTTCACGCTAGATTGACTGAACTCAGGAAAAATAAAAAAAAAATAGCCTTAAAATCCTTTTTTATTGACCAATTAGAATTGCCACCTAGGATCTACAATTGCCTCAAAAAGTCCAATATACATACATTATTGGACCTTTTGAATAACAGTCAAGAAGATCTTCTTAAAATTGATCATTTTCGCATAGAAGACGTAAAACAAATATTGGGCGCTCTAGAAAAACATTTCAGAATTGATTTACATTTACCAAAAAATAAAATTAAAAGATAAAATAAAAATAGATTTAATTTTACAGAATAGATCCATAATTTAATTGAATAGGTGTGTGTATCTAAGGAAAATTCACTTTGAAGCGACTATTCCCTAGATACACATGTCGGACTATTTCAGAATTAAATTAATTTAAAAAAGACCTAAAGTTAGGGATTTATCAATAGGTAATGTTGCTCCAATACCTAACCAAAGGGCCACTACAGTACCAACCAAAAAGACAGTTGTAGCGACTGGGCGACGAAATGGATTTTGGAATTTATTAACATTCTCTAAAAAAGGAACTGTTAATAATCCCGCAGGTACTGAAACCATTAAAAGGACGCCTAATAACTTATTTGGTACTGTACGAAGTATTTGAAATACGGGAAAAAAATACCATTCGGGTAATATTTCCAAAGGGGTTGCAAATGGATCTGCTGGCTCACCAATCATCGATGGTTCTAAAACCGCTAAGCCTACGTTACATGCAATAGTGCCTAGAATTACTACGGGAAAAATATATAAAAGATCATTAGGCCATGCGGGCTCCCCATAATAATTATGACCCATACCTTTCGCCAATTTAGCCCTTAATACAGGATCATTCAAGTCAGGTTTTTTTGTTATTAGGATAGGTGAATTCTTATAGATATTATATTCAATTCATCCCCCGAAAGAACCGGACATGCTAATTTTTCATCATCCGGCTCGAGCAAGAATCAAAAGAACCAAAAAGATCCAAAATATATATCTTATTCATATAAATGGTTCTTCCTAAGAATACATTTTGTAGATCCCCCTTTCCGGAGTTGTAATTATCCACGGGAAGGAATTCTGTTCTTACAAATAAATGCTCAACACCCAAGTAGGCTTACAAAGTTAATCATGATCAAATGCTTTTTGGGTCGTCTCATACCTTGTGGTTGGTGTTTATCTCCAAAAATTTTGGAGCTTTTTACTATAAAATATAGATTTGCAATAAAGGGTTTACTTGTTACTAATATAGCCTAGCCTCTATTGTTCTTTAGATCCCTTGTTTCACTCCGATAGTATCATAGATCAGGTCAATGCAAAGGAAATGAATGCATTTCAATACTATTCAAACTATTAATATAATTAATCTAATAATAATATATTAATAAAAATAAGAAAAATTTGGATTATATTATCCAAAATCGCACATTCAACTGGATCTTACGGAGCCCGTTCATGCATAACATGATTCAGGATTGATCATAGAATAGATTCTCTTCAAACGAACCAGCCTATCCTCTGTATAGGACTTACTTTTATGGTGGTTGGACAAAAGACACATTGAATTATGAATTTCAATGTGGCAGAAAAGGACATATACCTGCACGGCCTAATCAATAGTTCAAGTCACACACTCCCATAATCCATTTTCTTTTCGGAGAATTGCCTTCAACTAGCGATGTTATATTAAATCACTAAATACAATATCACTATTGTGGGGTTGAAGTAAAATTCCAAATACATGAATTATTATTTTCAATAATCCATACATGTAGCAATGAAATACTATTGTGCTTCACCCAAATGATAAATGATTGATTACAAAGATCTCTGATATGCCCTTTCTATTCTATAAAGGACCGGAAATACCTTGTTTACGTATCATTAGAAAATGCATTAACATAAATACGGCAGTAAGAAGAGGCAATACAAAAGTGTGTAAACTATAAAAACGAGTCAAAGTCGATTGTCCTACACTAGCACTTCCACGCAATAACTCTACCAAAGGCGATCCTATTACAGGAATAGCATCCGGTACACCTGTTACAATTTTGACTGCCCAATAACCAATTTGGTCCCAAGGTAAGGAATAACCAGTTACACCAAAAGACGCGGTCAATACACCCAAAACTACGCCTGTAACCCAAGTCAATTCGCGAGGTTTTTTAAACCCACCGGTAAGATACACACGAAATACATGCAGGATCATCATTAGAACCATCATACTTGCCGACCATCGATGAACTGATCGTATTAACCAACCAAAGTTAGCCTCAGTCATTATATATTGAACAGAAGCAAAAGCCTCGGTAACGGTTGGGCGATAGTAAAAAGTCATAGCAAAACCCGTAGCTACTTGTACTAAAAAACAAGTAAGCGTAATTCCTCCTAGACAATAAAAAATGTTGACATGAGGAGGAACATATTTACTAGTTATATCATCTGCAATCGCTTGAATCTCCAGACGTTCTTCGAACCAATCATAGACTTTATTGAGATAGGTAAAGCGCTAAAAGACCCCCTCTAAGAACCGTATATGAGAATTTCATCTCGTACGGCTCAAGCAGACACACCCCAATACTGATTAACAAGAATATATAAAGTTTAAAACCTCTTAATCTCCAATTTTTCTTTTCCGAAGATACGAAGGAATAAAAACCCGAAAGTTCATCTTTGCGGTGATAATGCCAATATATCAAGTCGGCTCATTTGTCTTTCTGTTAATTTTTATTAAGGGCCTCTTGAATACTCTCTTTTCCTATTTTTTTTATCTAATGTGGTTTTTTATCAATGATAGGAATTTAACTTGTTAAGACCCTATAAATCGATTGAAACCCCAGATTCATACTATAACCCCGATGACTCAGTAAAACCCCAAAGCTAAGCCCAAAGATTCCTTGAGTAAGAACCATTGGATCATCACTTATTCAATCAATCTATAGGATAGGTATAATAATGTAATGACTAAAAATACCCCCAAAAATTTGTTTGTTGATTAAAATGAAAAAAAAAAATAGGCATAATCATAATAAAAAAGTTTGAAAGAAGAAAACCCCTTCGATTTCGAATATAACGTCTAATTCTTTCTTTGCAAAGCAAATTTTTTTGAATCCGATCGCGAGGTCTGCATATTAAATATGAATCATAGTTCAAATATGTCTTGATCTTTTTTAGATATTCCTCCGTGTTCCAGATACCAAAATTAATATCTGACAAAGTAGAACCATCTCTATCAGGATAAGATGACAGACTCATTCTCTGTATTATCAATAGGATCAATTATAACAAGTCACACACTCATATTCCGGAAATACAGAAAGAAAGAAATTCCGCGATAGAACTACCAAAAAAGGGGGTTAAAAAAAAGCAAAACCCTCATAATTCACTTTATTATAGAACTGCCTGGGTCTTGTGGATTTAATTCATTGAAATTCCATCCAACAAAACGGAAGAATTATAAATTTCCAAAATAATCGATAAGAATATTGCAAATAAAGCCATTGCAACTCCCATCAAAGGAGTAGTTCCCCATCCAGGAGCTACTTTACCATATTCTGAATTCAACGGTTTCAATAAAACCCCTATGGTAGTTGGTTTTGGACGAGATCTAGAACTACCCTCAACGGTTTGTGTAGCCATAAATCCGATTTTATTCATTGAGATCTGTTGACTTTGTATACCATCCCGTTGTAAATAAATGATTTTATGATAGATCCATTGTGGTCTTGAAATTATATAATAATGGAAACAGCAACCCTAGTCGCCATCTTTATATCTGGTTTACTTGTAAGTTTTACTGGGTATGCTTTATATACCGCTTTTGGGCAACCCTCTCAACAATTAAGAGATCCTTTCGAGGAACACGGAGACTAGTTGAAGTAATGAGCCTTCTGATACTGGAAGGCTCATTACTTCAATTGAGATAATAAAAAATAATTTCACTTTTTAGTTGGAACTTTAGGAGGTTCCCGAAAAAAGATAGCGAAAAAAATTATCCCTAGAGTCGAGACTAATAGAAATGTATAAACCAATGCTTCCATAGATTTGATTGTGGTTTACAATTATAGCTTCCATACCTGTTTACTCGGGATTATTTTCCCAATAATGATAAAAAAAGGGCAGTAATTCAAATCAAGATTTCTTTAGTATCCTATGTAAAAAAAAAAATAACATAACATAACAAACCAATCTTGTATTAGACTCCTTGTCTTCTTGTAGTTGGATCTCCAAGTTTTTGGAATGCTCCAAATTCTACCTGAGCATCCAAATCGGGGTCAATACCAGCAAAAACATCTCTAAACAAGGTTCTAGCCCCATGCCAAATGTGTCCAAAGAAAAAGAGTAGGGCAAAGGACGCATGTCCAAAAGTAAACCAACCCCTTGGACTACTACGAAAAACGCCATCAGATTTCAAAGTAGCACGGTCTAATTCGAAAATTTCACCCAATTGAGCACGTCTAGCATATTTTTTTACAGTAGCAGGATCGCTATAACTGACTCCGTTGAGTTCGCCACCATAAAACTCAACAGTTACACCTACTTGTTCAACGCTATACTTAGATTCGGCTCTTCTAAAAGGAACATCAGCTCTAACAATTCCGTCCCCATCTATCAAAACGACTGGAAATGTTTCAAAAAAAGTAGGCATACGGCGTACAAAGAGTTCACGTCCTTCTTTATCTCTAAAAATGGGATGCCCTAACCATCCAACAGCTATTCCGTCGCCATTGTCCATTGAGCCCGCTCTAAATAATCCTCCTTTTGCCGGATTATTTCCAATATAATCATAAAAAGCTAATTTCTGGGGAATTTTAGACCAAGCTTCTGATAAACTTTGATTTTCAGCCAGCCCAGCACTTACTCGTCGGTATATTTCTTGCTGAAAGTATCCTTGATCCCATTGATAACGAGTGGGGCCAAATAATTCAATCGGAGTAGTTGCTGAACCATACCACATAGTTCCGGCAACAACAAAAGCTGCAAAAAAGACAGCAGCGATACTACTAGAAAGAACGGTTTCAATATTGCCCATACGTAATCCTTTGTATAGACGTTGAGGCGGACGAACACTAAGATGGAATAGGCCCGCTAATATGCCTAACGTCCCTGCAGCAATATGATGAGAAGCTATTCCTCCTGGAACAAAAGGATCAAACCCTTCCACGCCCCATGCTGGACTTACAGGTTGTACTTTTCCAGTTAGTCCATAAGGGTCAGACACCCATATTCCGGGACCATACAAGCCTGTTACATGAAATGCGCCAAAACCAAAACAAGCCACCCCCGAAAGAAATAAATGAATTCCAAAAATCTTAGGCAAATCCAAAGAAGGTTTTCCTGTACGTTCATCAGTAAATATTTCTAGATCCCAAAAAGTCCAGTGCCAAATAGCTGCCAAAAAGCACAAACCAGAAAACACAATATGTGCTCCGGCCACACCTTCGTAACTCCAAATACCCGGATCCGTTATAGTCCCCCCTGTAATACTCCAACCGCCCCATGAATTGGTTATTCCTAAACGAGTCATGAAAGGTATAACGAACATACCCTGTCTCCACATTGGATCAAGAACGGGGTCAGAGGGATCAAAAACTGCTAATTCATATAGAGCCATCGAACCAGCCCAACCAGCAACCAGAGCTGTATGCATTATATGGACAGAAATCAACCGGCCGGGATCATTCAATACGACAGTATGAACACGATACCAAGGCAAACCCATGGAAATACCCCTTTATCTAAGAAAAATGACACTATGTAACTTTATTGCATTGGAAAAGACTATGACTATACAATGGACCCCTTTTATTCACTGGATTATCTCGGAACAAGGGTTAATGTTTGTTCTATTCTATTGATAATAATGGAACAATTATGTTTGTAGGAACAAAAAGAAACAAATCTATTCTATACCCGATAAGTATCAATACGCAATGGGAAGTTGATACCATCTTGTATCAGCAACTACTTTGACACTTGTTCATTATTGGAAGGTTATATTCGTCAGAAATTTCATTTATTTATTCTGTCTTCTTTTTTAAACTACACTTTTATAATCTATGCATAAAATAGAATACTAAGGTTGATATAATGAAGACAATAACTCTCTTATTACGTTTCCACATCAAAGTGAACTATAGTATTTAATTTTTTCTTAGATTTAATGCCTATTGGTGTTCCAAAAGTTCCCTTTCGAAGTCCTGGAGAGGAAGATGCATCTTGGGTTGACGTATAGTGCGACTTGTCAGATATATTGGGTTATATGGGATTTCCCCATTCTCTCTCCCGATTGAGATATCCTCCCTTTTGCCCAAGAAAGATTGATTTAATCATCACAAATTTGGAGCGTGAAAGACAATTAGATCCATTTTTTTTGTTTTAGGAGGATTCAGATTAACATTATCAATTCGAATAATTTATGGTTGGCTCGGTTGGACCAATAAAATGAAGTATCCAGGCTCCGTTTATAAAAAACCCAATTCAATTCTAATTGGGAATATATGAAAGATTACTCCTTGTATTATACATTTTATTTATTTATTTGAACTGTAAAGTAATGCATATGTTGAATATTTAATTTTATGAAAGAAAAAAAAAACAAGTGGTATTGGAAACATTTGTCCTATATGTGCAAATTGAAATCGGGCAGATCTTTACCCGGAGTAGAGCATAAACCTAAAAGAATTAAAAAGACCCATTCAAGAACAAGAAAATGACAGCGTGATTTGGATTGGATCTCGATGAAATGATACATCAATGAAAAGTAAGTTGGATAAGTTTCATAAATTATCTTTGTTTTTTTAGTCGAATTTTTCATTTATTCTTTATTTTATTATTATTAAAATATATATTATATATGGGTAATTCAGGAAAAGGGCAAAAAGTAAACTTTCTCGAAAACTCGACTATAAATTAGATTATTCATTATTATTCATTATAAGTTCGAAACCTTCTACAAAAATGAAAAAGGACTAGAATTTACAATCTATACATTGATTTTTTAACAATTTTTGTGAACCGTATGCATAAAAAGGTGCATGTACGGTTTCTAAGGGATATGATTTTACCCTAATCAACCGACTTTATCGAGAAAGATTACTTTTTTTAGGCCAAGAGGTCGATAGCGAGATCTCGAATCAACTTATTGGTCTTATGGTATATCTCAGTATCGAGGATGATACCAAAGATTTGTATATGTTTATAAATTCTCCTGGAGGTTGGGTAATACCTGGAATAGCTATTTATGATACTATGCAATTTGTGCGACCAGATGTACATACAATATGCATGGGGTTAGCTGCTTCAATGGGATCTTTTATCCTGGTCGGAGGAGAAATTACCAAACGTTTAGCATTCCCTCACGCTTGGCGCCAATGAGTTTTTTTATTTGAGAAAAAAAAGAAGACTATGCCTTCACCATATTAAAAAATATTAAGTAATAATAGCATGGCACTTTGAATTCGATATGAGAAATTCTTTTCTCTCTTTTATTTTCAAAACATTAGATTATGTATCGAAAGAGTAGTATGAGATGAAGAGTATTCCCTATTTTATTTTTATTAGGAATCCATTTCAGCGTCACAAACTTTTTTTTCATACCAAAAGACTGTTAAACAATATTTATGTTTGAAAGAGTACAAATTTTTTTTAGAATCAAAAAGAAACTTTGGGATTGCTGAATCACAAACAAAAGAAATATATAAAGCAACGGAACCATCATAGTATTTTTAAACTTCGCCGAAAAGAAGGGTGGTAATTGGATCATTTAGGGATCTGGATCTGATCGATCCTATTTTTATCTTTCTTCCGCGGAAAAAATATAAAGTCAATTCCATTGTAAAGCCGTATGCAATACGAAAAAGATGCACGTACGGTTGTTCAATTCTATCTTTTTATTGTTATTCGATATTTTTTCTCTTCGCTTCATTGCGCGAGATAGAAGAACCCTTTTTACGATATATCATCAGGGTAATGATTCATCAACCTGCTAGCTCTTTTTATGAGGCGCAAACAGGAGAATTTATCTTGGAAGCGGAAGAACTATTGAAATTGCGCGAAACCCTCACAAGGGTTTATGTCCAAAGAACGGGCAAACCCTTATGGGTTGTATCCGAAGATCTGGAAAGAGATGTTTTTATGTCAGCAACAGAAGCCCAAGCTCATGGAATTGTTGATCTTGTAGCGGTCGAATAAAAAAATAAAAATAGTTAAAAATTTGAAATTTTATCTTGTTAACGGGATTACTTTAATATTATCTATTAACTCGAAATACATTCGGTTAGGATTGATCTAAACCAGCTCATTATGTATATAATTCAGCATGCCAACCATTAAACAACTTATTAGAAACACCAGACAGCCAATCCGAAATGTCACGAAATCCCCCGCTCTTCGGGGATGTCCTCAGCGCCGAGGAACATGTACTAGGGTGTATGTGTGACTCGTTCAGATTATGAGCTGGAACAAATGAAAAAAAAAAACAATTTTTCTAGTATCAATGATCAGTACCAGTGAATAAGATAAAATGGAAAAACTCCAGTCACTATCTAAAAAGAAAAAGATCTATTCATCTATTGTGTATGAAATTTATGGTTTCTATTAGTGCAAATCCGATTTAAGATGAGAAAAAATTTCCCATTGGTAGCGAACGTTATCCATTTAGCGGGAAATCCTATTTTAAGAGCAAAAAAAGCATGCTCCCATTCTTACAAGAACGGACTAATAGGGTCAGCTATCCAGCTAACCTTCAAAATTAAATACCGTTACTATATAGGCGGATCTCGTTGTGAAAGACCTATTACTGGATAATTCATGGGTAGAGCCAAAAAGTTTGAACTGTACAAGTTATCAATAATATTATAGATATAGAAATGAAGTAAGGGGCTCCGGTGTATAGAGAGGACCTCACCGTTTAAGAAGGAATCATAGAAACGAAGGAACCCACTATTCCTTTATTCACCTAATCTATATTTAAATTGAATTTTAAATTTCGATTTCTTTTTTATTTACTTTTGTTTGATACATTAATCAAATTGCTTAGTTTTTTGTCTTGTTTCAAGACGAAATGAAATGTCGAAAAAAATAAAAATAGTGGTCGGGAAGGTTATAGCAGCAAAAGCCATTGGGATTTTTATTTTATATACTGGAAAAATCCGTTTTGTTATTAATAGACCAGGAAGGTAGAAAAGAATAACTCAATGAAAGAAAATCAATTAGTTATTCATCAAAGTTTCATTTATTCAATGACTAGAGTTAGACGAGGATATATAGCTCGGAGACGTAGAAAAAAAATTCGTTTATTTGGATCAAGCTTTAGGGGGGCTCATTCAAGACTTACTCGAACTATTGCTCAACAAAAAATAAGAGCTTTGGTTTCGTCTCATCGGGATAGAGATAGGCAAAAGAGAGATTTTCGTCGTTTATGGATTACTCGGATAAACGCAGTAATTCGCGAAAACGGGGTGTACTATAATTATAGTAAATTTATACATGACCTGTACAAGAGACAGTTGCTTCTTAATCGTAAAGTGCTTGCACAAATAGCTATATTAAATAGGAATTGTCTTTATATGATTTCCAATGAGATCATAAAAAAAGAAGATTGGAAAGAATACCACGAAATGATTTAAATAAAATTCCCCGGAGTTTATTCTCCGGGAGTATAGAGTCGAAATTAGTCTGATAAAATACGATAAAGAAATATAAATCAAAATCAACAAATCCATTCAAAATAAAAAAGATGTTTCCCGGTTTTTTATCTTATGACACGACAATCAAATCTGGAGTTTAAAGCTTTTTAGAACAAAAACGCAATCTGTATTTATTTAAGTTCAGATTCCAATTTTTATTCAATTCCATTATCAATAGATTTTAATATTTTATTTATTTTTGGTTCTAAAACTAGCAGTTCTAGTAGTCGACTCGGTTCTTTCAAATTGTTTCTCATTATTAAGAAAAGGTAACAAAGATAAAATACGAGCTTGTTTTATAGCAACGGTAATTAATCGTTGTTGTTTCAAGGTTAATCTATTTACTCGCCTAGATAAAATTTTTCCTTGTTCACTAATAAATCGACTAATTAAACTCATGTTTCTATAATCAATTCGATCCCCCGATTGGATCGGGGGCAAACGCCTACGAAAAGATCGTTTGGATTTAATAAAGGGTCGCTTGGATTTATCCATAGTTAAGTTGTTTAATTTATCTCTTATACCGAAAATCCTATTTCGGCTGGACCTAAAAAAAATTAAAATTAAGAAATAGGATTTTATAGGATTTTGGTTTGTTTATTTCTCTTTTATTTATTTTATAATAATTATAATAATAATATATAATTATTTATATATAATATATAGAATATAAAATATAATTAAATAGAAAAAAAAATAGTAAATAATATCTAATTTTAATTGTTTTGTTCCCTTCCTTGAAAAGATGATAGCCAGATGTTCGGTTAGATCTATTTCTTTATCTCTCCATGAATTGTATGTTTGTAACAATAAGGGCAAAATTTTCGCAATTCCAACCGACTAGGCGTATTGTGTCGATTCTTTTGAGTAATATATCTGGAAACGCCCCTTGATTCCTTATTAACACTCTTTCGAACACAACTATTACATTCCAAAATAACTTTGACTCGGACATCTTTACCCTTAGCCATGCACCCCCCTTAGATTTTTGATTGAAGCAACTTTTCTATTTTTCTTTTCGACCTGAAGTGACGAATAAAGGAAAATAGAAAAATAGGCGTTGCTAACTCGAAATACAATTAAAAATATTTTGTTGCAATCATATAGAGTATATAGTAGTAAATAAAGTTAAATAGTAAATAAATATTTAAATAGTATGTAATCAAATTCAAAAGGTTTCTTACTATATTTATAAATATATAACATCATAGTATTTTATTTAAATATCTTGTATAATACTCTTATTCTAGACCCGCATTTTCATTTCCGTTTTTTTTTCATTCAAACCTGAACTCAAGTTTTGATGAGTTTGAATCTACTTGTCTTTTTTACCTATATTTTTGATTCTTTTATTCTATTCAAAAAAAAGGGGGGGATTAGTCACAGAAAATGGATTCTATCTCTAATCCTCGTTACCCCCTTACCGCGTCAATAACTAGAATGAAAAAAAGGGGAATGTTAACGCATCCGGGAAAAATCGATTGATTTCTATTAATAGACCGGCTAAAGAACCAAACCATAGAGTACTTAGTACCGGTGCCACGGAAAGATATGTTTTTAGATCTCGCATTGAAAATCCTCCTTCTTAATTTCAATTTCTTTAAATGTATAAAATAAAAATAATACATATCTAATCTATGATCAGATGTATATATATAGTCAAAGGCTACTTGTGTTTGTACACAAAATACATAAACTAAGTCAAATTAAAATGTACAAAGATAGAGTAGATAAGAGATTAAAAAAAAAAAAAAAGAATAGCATGCCCCCTTCCTACTAAACTTTTCATGCATGAAAAGTCTTTTTTTTTTTAGTTTACGACAGATTTAAATAAACTAATAAATAAAAATATACAAATACTTTCTATTATACCTTATATGATATGAGACCAAATGGCAGGGCAAGATATATTATGTATTTATATGGTAAATAAAAAACGATGTGGAAAACAAGACAAGGATTCTTTACAATTACACTATTGTAACCAATTGAATTGAAAGGGATGTAGCGCAGCTTGGTAGCGCGTTTGTTTTGGGTACAAAATGTCACGGGTTCAAATCCTGTCATCCCTACCTAATTACTTTTACTTGGAGAAGTAAGAAGGAATTAATTGAAATCAATTAAAATTACATACGGAATATCTCATTGTTTTTTATACTCGATAGAATAGACATGCAGAATGTAGATAAAGTTTGGGGTTACAAAAAACCTTTTCTGTACAATCTTATCTATTGTGATTAAGAAGATAAGAAAGCGCTCTTAGTTCAGTTCGGTAGAACGTGGGTCTCCAAAACCCGATGTCGTAGGTTCAAATCCTACAGAGCGTGATTCCATTTGAATTAGTCTTAAGTCGAAGTGAATTGTTGAATTAGACTGAAATAAATAAACAGGAATCTTAAATTGACCCCCTGTGGATTAGAGAAAGGAGGTCAATAAAAAAAAAAAAAGAAAATATTTGTTAATTAATCAAAAGTCCAACTGATCACCACGTCTGTATTGTAAATATGCAGTTACGAATAATCCAGCCAAAGTAATAGGAATTAGACCTAAGACGATTCCAAATAGAAAAACTTCAATCATTTAAATTTTTTTGAACAAAAAAAAAAGAAAGGTAATATCTATCCCTAAATATTAATCGGAATTGACAAGTAATCTCAATAACCGAAAATTTTTGTCACGGTAAAGAACTAAAAAAAAAATTCTACAGAAGGATTTCTTAAGTTGTTCGTTCAATTAATTTCAAATAAGTCGTATTTTGCTCAGACCTATAAATAGAACGCAAGTTGTAGTTAAAGCCGCTAGTAAAAAACCGAAATAACTAGTTAGAGTAGGCATGAAGGAGCTAAATGAAATATGTTCTTTTTATACATATGTTTAAAAAGTATTTACCTAAGTTTCTCTTTTGAAAGGTTGGAATAAAAATAAGAAAAATTTTTAATTTAAAGAAGAAATTCAATTGAAAGTTTTTGATTCATCCACTATTACATTATAGGTGTCACTAACAAAGTTAACGTAATGATGGTATATAAAAAAAAAAAAAAGAAATGAATTATTATCTGTGACATCTACACATCTCGTGATTTTGAATTAACCTATTTTTTAAAAAATTATTAAATAAACAAATCTAATAGTCTAATAGTCAAAAAAAAAATAAGAACTATGTCAGGAAACTTCATTTAAAAATGAAACATGATTTATATTTCTATAAATCACTCTAGAATAAAATTAAAAAATCATTTCAATTTTTATCATTTCTTTTTTTTTGTCGAACGTAAAGTTCTCTTATAACAAAAGGCTTTTGACTTTTAATTGAATAATTGAACTCATTAGACTCATCAATCGGGTTCACCCATATAAAATAATTTTAGAATAAAAAAAACTATCATACTATCAAATCTTTATTTCGCCCAACTCGATTCCCACTACCCGCTCCACTTCATATTAATATTCTTTATTTATATTAAAAAATCAATATAATAAATATAAATTCTAAAGTCGCATCATTATAGTTAGATCAATAAAAACTCTTGGATCTAATGTAAGAATGGGTGCATCATAAATATTGATTAATTAAAATCAATTAATCAATTGTGTTTTCTTTCGACGATTAACCAATTTATTAAATATTAAAATAGAACCAAAAATAAGGAATTTCTAAAAACCTCTTCTAGAAAGGCGAAAGGGAGATTTATAGATTTGGTGTCTAATTGAATTGGGGGAATATTCTAACATTCCTCCGAAACTTTTCACGAATTCTTCAACTATCATATTCCCACTTTCCCCGATCCTCTGTTTCTAGCCTGAAGCTGATACAATCATAAAGAGAACCCCTATACTATTTGTATTTGATAAATTTATGATATAAAAAATGGAAGTGGTGCCCAGTTGCATACGGACAAACAAGAAAAAAGGAAGAAAAAAAATTCTCTCATAATTCGTTTCAATATTAATTGAAATTGCCTTGCTGTGTCAGAAGAAGGATAGCTATACTGATTCGGTATACTCTAAAAGACACCTTTGGTACAATATTGGTAATCCTACAAAGATTCAAATGTAAATTGACTGATTTCATCTTTTACGGATTTGACTTTAACTGTACAAGAATATGTGGAGCTCAGCATGTCTGGAAGCACAGGAGAACGTTCTTTTGCTGATATTATTACCAGTATTCGATACTGGGTCATTCATAGTATTACTATACCTTCCCTATTCATTGCGGGTTGGTTATTCGTCAGCACGGGTTTAGCTTACGATGTGTTTGGAAGCCCTCGGCCAAACGAATATTTCACAGAGAGCCGACAAGGAATTCCATTAATAACCGGCCGTTTTGATTCTTTGGAACAACTCGATGAATTTAGTAGATCCTTTTAGGAGGCCCAATGACCATAGATCGAACTTATCCAATTTTTACAGTGCGATGGTTGGCTGTTCACGGACTAGCTGTACCTACCGTTTTTTTTTTGGGGTCAATATCCGCAATGCAGTTCATCCAACGATAAACAAAACCGAATCCGAATTATAGAGCTACGACACAATCAAACCCGAACGAACAAAATGTTGAATTGAACCGTACCAGTCTTTACTGGGGACTATTACTTATTTTTGTACTTGCTGTTTTATTTTCCAATTATTTTTTCAATTAAATATAAATAAAAAGAACGAAATAAATATTAAATATATAGAATAGAGTTGGAATTCTCTTATCGCATTCGGAAGGACCTCATTTCATAATTATCCATGACTGTTTATGTCTCTAGCACGACCACTTGATGAAATGTGGAGGGAAGCGGGGTAAATGGCCGATACTACTGGAAGGATTCCTCTGTGGATAATAGGTACTGGGGCTGGTATTCTTGTGATTGGTTTAGTAGGTATTTTCTTTTATGGTTCATATTCTGGATTGGGCTCATCGCTGTAGTAATCGGACGAACCAAGGTATAGATATGAAAGTATAAGAACTCAACGGGACCTTCCTTCCCTCTTGACTTAGATAAACAAAGAAGGGGGAGGTCCCATTAAATTCTTAATTATCATAAATCATAAGTTTTTATTCGAATTTTTTCGTATAAATGAAAAAAGGATCCCCTTTCGGTTCGATGTTTTTGAAAAATTGATTTGGTGATTCATAACATTTATTCCTCAATAGTACTTATTGATTCTTCGTAAATTGTTAGAAGAAAAAAAATCCTTTGATTTACTGAATGAAACAACAGAATCTAGAGCTTTCTAGATCAAATGGAATGTAATAAGTTCCATTTGCTTAATAAATTTTATTTTCTCAGATTGTCCACTACTTAAAAAAAATTCAAATTATATGCTTAATAATAGAATAATAAGAAATAAAGACTCAAAAAAAAAAAAAGGTTAAAGCTCGAAAAAAGAAAAATACCCGCTAAGTCTTTTTCGACCCACGACAAGTAAAGTACTTGTCGTGGGTCGAAGACCAGGAAGGCAAAGAATCCCCCCTAGAATTATTTGTTCCCTTCATTTTTATTTATGGTCTCCATTTAGTCTAGTATCTAGTCGAATTTTATTTTCGAATAGCAAACTTTTGATACACTCTATTACATTCAAATATGATAATAGTGACATTATTCCAATTTAGATTGAAAAAGGGTGAAAAAGTCAAATAGTCTTCTTCGCAAGAGTTATATTATAACTAAGAATGGAGTACAAATAATTCCAGACTTCTCGTAGATGTATAAAAAGAGTCTAAACAAAAAAACCTTCTCATAATTTAATCATAATTTGAATTTTTTTGTTTACTGATCATCTAAAATTGTTAAAGAATTGTCAATAATAATTTTGTTCTTGTTACGAGCTTGATATTGATAAATCCACGAATCTAGAAATTCATTTCGGATAATTGAACCTTTTCGAACTGTTTCTTTTTAAGAACCAAAAAGATTTGTGCCAAAATAACAGATGCAAAGAAGAACAAAAGACCTTGTACGCGTAATGGGTCTTGAAGTACTATTTCTGCGTCTCCTTGACCAAATCCACCCACATTAGGATTACTCGTTAATGGTTGATCCAGTTTAATAGATTCACCCTCTGAAACAAGAAGCTCGGGTCCTGGAGGGATAATATCAACTACTTCACGTCCATCTGAGGCATCCACGATGTTTATTTCGTATCCGCCCTTTTCTTTTCGTAAAATTTTATTTACTAGACCCGCTGCTGTGGCATTATAAACTGTATTATTACTCTTGCTTCCGTCAGGATAAATCTGACCCCTTCCTCTGTTACCACCTACATATATCGGATATTTTAAGAAGTAAACATCTTTTTTAGTAGCAGGGTCCGGGGAAAGAATAGGAAAAGTGATTTCGCTATATTTTTGCCCGGGAACAGGACCTATCACAAGAATATTTTTTTTATTGGGGCGGTAGCTCTGAAAAGAAAGATTGCCTATCTTTTCTTTCATCTCTGGAGAAATACGATCAGGTGGGGCTAATTCAAATCCCTCAGGTAAAATAAGAACAGCACCCACATTCAACCCCCCCTTTTTGCCGTTAGCAAGAACTTGTTTTAATTGCATATCATAAGGAATTCGAACAACTGCTTCAAATACAGTATCAGGAAGGACCGCTTGGGGAACCTCAATATCCACGGGCTTGTTAGCTAAATGACAATTGGCGCATACAATACGCCCAGTCGCTTCTCGTGGATTTTCATAACCTTTCTGTGCGAAAATGGGATATGCATTTGAAATGGAAGGCCAAGTTATTATATATATCATGAGCGATATGGAAATGGATCGAGTAATCTGTTCTTTTATCCAAGAAAAAGTACTTATAGTTTGCATAGTTCAATCATTCATCCCGAAAATGTCTACAATAAATTGGGTAGGTTGCTAGTATAGTTCCCTATGCCGCGATTCTGCTATTTAATTTAATAAAAACTTAATTTATTTAAATACGAAAAAGGAATATGGGAAGAACTCCCCGTATTGGATGGGTATAAATAGAAAGAGAACGTATGATTTTGAATGCTTTGCTTATGTACAAAAAAAGAAACATTATATTATAAATTAGAATTGAATTTATATCCTTAATTATCTTTTTTCTTTTCAGTCATTCATTGAATGATAAATCACTACAAGTGATGGGGATACACGATTTAAATAACGGAAAATCCAATATTTCAAAATTGTATCTAGAATGACTGGAAAAGTGGAAACAAGACCAGATATAATTTGGTCATTCTGAGCAAACCCAAAATCTTTGTAGATAGAGCCAATCATTAGTTCCCAACCGTGGGGTGAATGAAATCCAATACATAAATCAGTTAATAAAAGAATAGAAAAAGCTTTTATTGTGTCGCTTAAATTATATAGGAATTCCCGAACCCAAGAGTTAAGAAGCATAAGTTCTTTATTCCCCAGAATAGAATAACCACTTAGAATAAGAAAACAGATTATATTGGTCGAGAAGTGCAAAATCATATGGATACAATCCTCATTGTACATCTTGATCAATTGAATCGTTTCGTTGTGGATTCCGATACGAAGCTTTTGTAGATGTATTTCTGGATATTCTGCTATCATTTCGTCCAACAAGCGGAGCTCCTCTAATTCAATGAATTTTTCTAGAAAACTCTTTTCTTGAATATCATTCAAAAAAGTTTCCGATTGCTTAGTATTCCACCAATTTGTAATCCAAGATTCCAGACTTTTTTGAAATGATAGCGAAATCCACCAGGGCAAAAATCCTATAGATACAAGAGATAGAAAAGGAATAAATGCTTTCTTTTTTTCCATTTTTTTTTTCATCTATAAAATTTTAATGAACCCGTCGCATTCGTAGACTATATGCGATCTAATATTTCTATCAAACCAAAATTCTATATACAAAGTATCCAATTCATGAATCTATTCTTGGTTTTTTTTGTGATTTGTTAAATTTAGGAATTAGTCCTTGAAAGAATAAAGAAATAGAAAAAAAGTCCACTTCGAATGAAGAAATAATAAAAAAATAGTGTTTCCAGATATTGCAATTGGTCAAATTTGAAAAATTCCTTCCTTTCGATGAATACGCGTTAAAGCCACATCAATTTTCAATTAATTTTTTTTATTTCAAGACAAAAGAATTTACTTTATACCAAACTATCAAAGAGTGCGGCAAATTTCACGAGTTAATGATAGCACAAAAAAAGAATTGAAGGCCTGAATACTAAAGTTAAGTTAAAAGTGGGGGCAAAACAAGACAGAATTTAGAGAATTAAATTCTCGTGTTATAATTATCAAAAATCCAATTGTTTGGTTATTAAAGCGAACAAAAGAAAGGATAAAAAAAATATATAAGGAAAGATTGCTAAAAAAGAGAGAATATCAAAAATTGACATGATTTATTTCGATTGTATCTAACCTATCAATTCCAAATACTAGACAAAACAATAATTAATGGGTTCATCCCCTATATCAAAACATTTCGAAATCAATTAATTATTTTTTTGACTGCTTTGGTACTGAATTGAGTGGATTTCCACCCAAAAGCCCTTTCTTTGTATTTTTAGACAAAAAGAGTTTAGTTTCCCTTTTTGATTGTTCTGTATACGTCTGCTTTGACCCGAGTAGGCATTCTGATTAAATTTCCATTAAGGTATGCCGTAGAAAAAGAATATTGTCAATTTTTGGATTTTACCCCGAGCTAAGTAAGAGAGTATTGTTCATGTCAAAATACTTCAATTGGTACGCGCAAGAAATAGGCCAATTCAGCAGCCTTTTGTTCAATTTCGCGTGGAGTCAAATTTTCATCAGTACGAGTCAAAGGAATGGCTCCCTGGCCTCGGATTTCCAGATAAAGGACACGACGAGTATAAATACCTTCTTTTAGTTCTATTCTAATAGACTGAATATCTTTTATAAGAAATCGGAGGAAGATACGACGATTTTTTCCGGGAAATCCCCAACGAAAAATACATACTATTCCTTCTTTTCTATCGAAAAGATCATAACCACTACCTACATTCCACGAAATTGTACACCACAAATAGGAGCTAATAAATAGGCCCGCGATTCCATAGAAAGACATCACGATCCCTTGTGGAAAAAAAAGAATTTGCTGGGAGGGAAATAAAGATATCAAATTCCTACCAAGATAGCTAGAAATTCCAACCAATAAAAATCCTAATGAACCTAAAAAAAGGATAAAAGCCCAGCAGAAATTACTTATTTTTCGAGATCCCGTTATAAGTTCTATCCATATACGTTCTGATCGCCAATTCATACTAGATCTGATTTCATTAAATTTGAATTGAAAGAATACCAATTTCACTTTTCTTACTTTGTTTTGTTGCCGATGTAACTTTCATCAACTAGTACTATAATCTGATGCGAATTTTTACTTTATATTCAAATTTTTTAAGTTTATTATTTTAGTTTAAGAGTAATTCATCAAATAAGTTAGATCAAAATAATCAAATCTACCCCTATGCCATGTTTCCACATGCATAAGGGATCTTTCATTTATGTTCGGAAGAAATCGCGTGGTATACCATTCTGCTAAATGGATATCTGTGTTATGATTCAAACCTAAGTTTTTAAAAATGAGATTTGGACTACAGGAGACCTAAACAATCTTGTTTTTTTGCACATGAAGAAAGACAGAAGCGATTGCAATTGCCGGAAATACTAGGCCTACTAAAGGCACAAGAATCGAGGGAAAAAAGTTTATATTTGTCATAGAATGGGTACCTCAATTTACTATATTGTACCTGTTTATTATATTTTTTTTTGTTGTTATTATGTTATTATATTAATAAATTAATTAGAATTCTAATTCGATAGAAGTGAGTATAGTATATAAAAAGTAAACGGACTATAGAACTAAAAAAGACATTCACTAAAGATAATAATAATAATTTAATTTATTATTTGGTCTTTTTATCTTGTTGATAGAGTTTTTCTAATTAGTAATATCGTCGAAAAGACGAGATCTAATTATTCACATTTTTTTATTCTTTAATTCTCTATTCCATAATTTAGAATTGAAGGTGTTGCCAATGCCAATCAAAAACCCATTATTCTGATTTTTACTTTTATTTAGAGAAAAAAAAAAGACTTTTTGACACAAATAATTAACTTTAATCCTCGACTTTATTTTTTTAAAAAAGTGTGTAACTGAAATAACTCACTTAGAACGTCTTTTAAAAGATTACGTGGTACAATTGGATCGAATAAACCCTTATGGAATAAATATTCGGCTGCTTGTGAACCTTCAGGTACTGTCTTATTCAATGTTTGTTCAATTACTCTTTTACCCGCAAATGCAATGTAAGCATTGGGTTCGGCAATAATGATATCCCCCAACATACCAAAACTGGCTGTGACTCCACCAGTAGTAGGAGATGTAAGAATTGATACATAGAATAACTTTTTATTTGATTGATAATCATATAAAACAGATGATATTTTAGCCATTTGCATTAAGCTCAAGCTTCCTTCTTGCATACGTGCTCCTCCGGAAGCACATACTATAATAAGGGGTAGTAATTTCTCAGTAGCATATTCAATCAACCGGGTTATTTTTTCCCCTACTACAGATCCCATACTACCTCCCATAAACGCAAAATCCATAACCCCAATTGCTACAGGAATACCATTTAGTTTACCTATACCTGTTTGAACAGCTTCAGTTAAACCTGTCTGTTTTTGATAAGAATCAATACGATCTTTATAAGGTTCCTCCTCAGAATGAAACTCAAGGGGATCCATAGAAACCATATCTTCATCCATAGGATTCCAAGTACCTGGATCAATCATAAGTTCAATTCTATCTGAACTATTCATTTTTAAATGATATCCACATTGTTCACAAATATTTATTTTTGACTTAAGCAATTTCTTATAATTTACTCCATAACAATTTTGGCATTGAACCCACAAATCCCTATATTTTTGAGTTACATCAAGATTTTCTCTTCGGATTAAATTACTATCATTTGTGATAGTTTTTATACTTAAACTTTCACTCATATTTCCGCCTTCACTCAAAATGTAACTCAAAATGTAATTGTCACTGTAATTATCACTACCACTTAGGATAGAACTTCCAATAAGGATTTGAGAATGAAGATAACTGTCAATGCAATTATTAATGTGATTATTCCAACTATATTTAGGAGCATCCATGTAATGATCATTATAGGTATCGTCACTCTTAGATCTAAAGTTCAGATAACTTGAATCCCAATAATTAGAAAAAGAACTTTGTAGTTCACTTAGAAAAGAATGATCGTTGTCAATTTCAAAAATTTGATTTTCTATATCAAAATAGACGGAATAACTGCCCCCCTTAATATCTATAAGTAAAAAAGTCTCATCAGAGATGAAATTCCGAATATCCGTAACACGAAATAAATGATCAACATTACTGTAACTAGAACGGTAACTCTTGCGCCAGCTATGAATCTTTTTTTGTGTATCATTGACACTCGGATCTTCCTTTCTACTGGTATTTTCAATAGTACCAAGACTGTCTATTGATTTCCTTAATCCATACCCATGTCCTAACTCTTTCTTAGACAACATCGAATTGAACCACCATTTTTTCATAGAGCTTTCTTGCCCCCCACTTGCATGAAAACAAAATAGATGAATAGTCATTCGATGAAAATAAATTTGAACATGTACTATCATAATAAGTATCTAAGTCGAATTAACTAATAATGAGTGAGTAGTATATTGAAATAAATTATTCTTTTTTGTAAGAATCCATGATATGACTTCATTGTATATGAATAGGATAGACCCCTTTCTCAATTCTAAATTCTAAATACAAAGAGCAGAGTTTCCCGTGTCGTGTTAAATTTATATCAAAATAAAAAACGAAGTATAAATATACCGTCTCTTTTATGTATGAACTGAAACAATTTTTTTCTTAGAATAGCGTCTAATATAAGAATACATTTTTCTATTCTACTATGGAAGGAAAAGGGCAATATACACGATGAGTAGAAAGAGTTCTTATTCTACCAATCCTAGGGATCCGTAGGATTAATTATGGATCCAAGACAATAATACAAAGTTTGAGTTGTTTAGTATTCGATTTTGTATTTAAGATCTTGCTTGTATATCTAAATAAGTCTCTATAAATAGAGAGAGATACAAGAAATATATATACAATAGTTGTATTCGGCTCAATCCTTTTAGTAAAAGATTGGGCCGAGTTTATTTACAATTCAATATTAAGGGACCGAACAGTAATTACTTAGTCTAGACTGTATCCATGGCTTCGAATTCAAATTTGATTTCTTTCCATATTTCACAAGCAGCAGCTAGTTCAGGACTCCATTTGGCAGCCTCGCGGATAATTGTATTACCCTCGCGAGCAAGATCACGTCCCTCATTACGAGCTTGTACACATGCTTCTAGAGCTACTCGATTCGCTACAGCACCCGGTGCATTCCCCCAAGGGTGTCCTAAGGTTCCTCCACCAAACTGTAGTACGGAATCATCCCCGAAGATCTCGGTTAGAGCGGGCATATGCCAAACGTGAATACCTCCGGAAGCAACGGGCAGAACACCTGGTGTGGAAACCCAACTTTGAGTGAAATAAATACCGCGACTTCGGTCTTTTTCAGTATAATCATCACGTAGTAAATCAACAAAACCTAAAGTGATGTCTCTTTCCCCTTCAAGCTTACCTACTACGGTACCAGCATGAATATGATCTCCACCAGACAGACGTAACGCTTTAGCTAGTACACGGAAGTGCATACCATGATTCTTCTGTCTATCAATAACTGCGTGCATTGCACGGTGGATGTGAAGAAGTAGACCATTATCTCGGCAATAATGAGCCAAGCTAGTATTTGCAGTGAATCCACCTGTTAAGTAGTCATGCATTACGATAGGAACTCCCAATTCTCTGGCAAATACAGCCCTTTTTATCATTTCTTCACATGTACCCGCAGTGGCATTCAAGTAATGCCCTTTGATTTCACCTGTTTCGGCCTGTGCTTTATAAATTGCTTCGGCACAAAATAAGAAACGGTCTCTCCAACGCATAAATGGTTGGGAGTTTACGTTTTCATCATCTTTGGTAAAATCAAGTCCACCACGAAGACATTCATAAACCGCGCGACCATAATTTTTAGCGGATAAACCCAATTTTGGTTTAATAGTACATCCCAATAGGGGACGGCCATACTTGTTCAATTTATCTCTCTCAACTTGGATACCGTGAGGCGGACCTTGGAAAGTTTTGATATAAGCAACAGGAATTCGCAAATCCTCCAAACGTAGAGCACGCAAGGCTTTGAACCCGAATACATTACCAACAATGGAAGTAAACATGTTAGTAACCGAACCTTCTTCAAAAAGGTCTAAAGGGTAAGCTACATAACAAATATATTGATTTTCTTCTCCAGCAACAGGCTCGATGTGGTAGCATCGTCCTTTGTAACGATCAAGACTGGTAAGTCCATCGGTCCATACAGTTGTCCATGTACCAGTAGAAGATTCAGCGGCTACTGCGGCCCCTGCTTCTTCGGGTGGAACTCCAGGCTGTGGAGTTACTCGGAATGCTGCCAAGATATCAGTATCCAGGGTTTCATACTCAGGAGTATAATAAGTCAATCTGTAATCTTTAACACCGGCTTTAAATCCAACACTTGCTTTAGTCTCTGTTTGTGGTGACATAAGTCCCTCCCTACAACTTTAATTTAAAATTTTTACAACAAAGCAACAAGGTCTACTCGACATAAATTAGGCCTTAATGAAACCTTTATACAGGAATCTTTCATAAAATAATCAATTAATATTATCAACTAATCAAAATGGTTCGTTATTAGACCATGTATTTGATTCCACAAATACATCATTATTGTATACTCTTTCATATATATGGCGCAACCCAACCGTTGTTTTTAAAGTTTCGAATTCTTATCCCCGTTTGAATCGAAAGACCTAAAGAATTATAAATTAACTCTTGATAGCGATACATATTGTATATGTATATCCTAGATGTGAAAATATGCGGAATTCCATCATGAAAAAGAAAAAATAGGCCAGGCATAAATCCATATACTAAAAAAACTAAGTTTGAGTCGTAATGAATCATAAATTTAATATAGTTTAGAGTGGAGTTCGGGTTCGATTTCTGTAGATAATATAGAAAGGATTGTCTATAATAATAGACAAATAAAGGACTTTCACAGGATTTTTGTTAATCCATTTTCTTTTAATATTTTGAAAATTGGTTGATTGAACTTGAAATTTCACTCATTGAAATTGAATAGAAATAGACTCATTAAGTAAATAATTGAATTGGATTTGTTTAGACGGTACCAACAGAATTGGTTGCTAACTCCTATTTCTTATTTAATTAACCGATCAACTTGCTATCGGACATCTTTTTTATTTTGAATTCGATAATTTTCATTTTCACAAAAAATTTCGACATATTTTACTTTAAACTATATATTATGAGAATAAATCCTACTACTTCTGGTCCTACTGTTTCCACACTTGAAAAAAAAAACCTGGGGCGTATCGCTCAAATTATTGGTCCGGTACTGGACGTAGCTTTTCCTCCAGGCAAGATGCCGAATATTTATAATGCTCTGGTAGTTAAGGGTCGAGATACTGCAGGCCAACCAATAAATGTGACTTGTGAGGTCCAACAATTACTAGGAAATAATCGAGTTAGGGCTGTAGCTATGAGTGCTACAGATGGTCTAACACGAGGAATGGAAGTTATTGACACAGGAACTGCTTTAAGCGTTCCAGTCGGCGGAGCGACTCTCGGACGAATTTTTAACGTGCTTGGGGAGCCCGTTGATAATTTAGGTCCCGTCGATACTAGCACAACATCCCCTATTCATAGATCGGCACCCGCCTTTACACAGTTAGATACAAAATTATCCATTTTTGAAACAGGAATTAAAGTGGTAGATCTTTTAGCCCCTTATCGTCGTGGAGGAAAAATAGGACTATTTGGGGGAGCTGGAGTAGGTAAAACAGTACTCATTATGGAATTGATCAACAACATTGCAAAAGCTCATGGAGGCGTATCCGTATTTGGCGGAGTAGGTGAACGTACTCGTGAAGGAAATGATCTTTACATGGAAATGAAAGAATCCGGAGTTATCAACGAACAAAATATTGCAGAATCAAAAGTGGCTCTAGTCTACGGTCAAATGAATGAACCGCCAGGGGCACGTATGAGAGTTGGTTTGACTGCCTTAACTATGGCGGAATATTTCCGAGATGTTAATGAACAAGACGTACTTCTATTTATCGACAATATTTTTCGTTTCGTCCAAGCAGGATCTGAAGTATCTGCCTTATTGGGTAGAATGCCTTCCGCTGTAGGCTATCAACCTACTCTTAGTACTGAAATGGGCTCTTTACAGGAAAGAATTACTTCTACAAAGGAAGGGTCCATAACTTCGATTCAAGCAGTTTATGTACCTGCAGATGATTTGACCGATCCCGCGCCTGCCACGACATTTGCGCATTTAGACGCTACTACCGTACTATCAAGAGGATTAGCCGCCAAAGGGATCTATCCAGCAGTGGATCCGTTAGATTCAACATCAACTATGCTCCAACCTCGGATCGTCGGCGAAGAACATTATGAAATTGCGCAAAGAGTTAAGGAAACCTTACAACGTTATAAAGAACTTCAGGACATTATAGCTATCCTTGGGCTGGACGAATTATCCGAAGAAGACCGTTTAACCGTAGCACGAGCACGAAAAATTGAGCGTTTCTTATCACAACCCTTTTTCGTAGCAGAAGTATTTACAGGCTCTCCAGGAAAATATGTTGGTCTAGCAGAAACAATTAGAGGGTTTCAATTGATCCTTTCCGGAGAATTAGATGGTCTTCCTGAACAGGCCTTTTATTTGGTAGGTAACATCGATGAAGCTACCGCGAAAGCTATGAACTTAGAAATGGAGAGCAAATTGAAGAAATGACCTTAAATCTTTGTGTACTGACTCCTAATCGAATTGTTTGGAATTCTGAAGTAAAAGAAATAATTTTATCTACTAATAGTGGTCAAATTGGCGTATTACCAAACCACGCTCCTATTGCCACAGCCGTAGATATAGGGATTTTGAGAATACGCCTTAATGACCAATGGTTAACAATGGCTCTGATGGGTGGTTTTGCTAGAATAGGTAATAATGAAATCACTGTTTTAGTAAATGATGCTGAGAAGGGTAGTGACATTGATCTACAAGAAGCTCAGGAAACTCTTGAACTAGCAGAAGATAACTTGAAGAAAGCTGAAGGAAAGAGACAAATAATTGAAGCAAATCTAGCTCTCAGACGAGCTAGGACACGAGTAGAGGCTATCAATACGATTTCGTAAATGGCAATAATCAGAATCAAAAGAAGTTAGGTTTATATACTCTTTATATATATAGAATATATATAATATCTAATATCTAATAGAAGATATAATACATATCCTATTTTTTTCGTTGCATCAGAATCCTACCGACTCTTATTTTTATTTCTTTTTTTTTTTTTTTTATTGAAGCAAATAAAAAAAGAACAATTTTAAATTAAGTTTTAATTAAGAGTTAATAGTCTTAATAATCAGAGGATAACTATAAAAACTTATTAGATACCAGAGTCAACGGTATCTAATAAGTTTTACCTACTATTGGATTTGAACCAATGACTCTTGCCGTATGAAAGCAATACTCTAACCGCTGAGTTAAGTAGGCCATTTTGCCTTACAAAGAGAACTAAAATAGTTCCATCGCATAGATGGATTATAAATCCAATATTCCTTATAAGCAATATAAATAAAACTGATTAAAGAGCTATGATCTTGGATCGCGGAATATTCATCTTGTTCATCTTGACAATAAATTATCTACATGATAAAATATGTTATATAGCACAAGGGCTATAGCTCAGTTAGGTAGAGCACCTCGTTTACACGTGCGCCAATGTTTTTCAAGGGAGTCCATTATGCAATCAAAAGAATTCATTTTTTTGATAAGTCAATGTCTTACTCTATGACTTTGAGGAAACAAAAAAAGAGAACAATAGCCTGACAATTAGTTCTAATTTGGTCCTATTCAGGTGTCCATTTAGTCACCAACTAGAACCCATTTTTGATTTGATATATTGATAAGGTGAATACCCATCCTATTCAATGCTAGGCTTACTGAGTATAAAGACCTCAAAAAATATCTTTTCGTCCTATGAACTTTAAGGTGTATGAAGTTTCATATTAGATTCTTTAAGCAGAACGATAGAGACTCCATTTAATTTTAAAATTTATCTAGGCCAAAGCAGACCTACGTCAAGATAACTCTTTTTTGAAACACTTTGGTAGTGCTTCTGAATCAAAGTTCAAATAAAGAATGAGTAATGAGTCAGAGCACATGGAACCATTTTATTTCTATCAAGAAAAAATATGGTGGACTAGCTGATATTTATATCAGTTAATGAAAGAGCCCAATGCAAAAAAAATGCATGTTGGGTCTTTGAAGCAGTTCAAATCATTTTGAGAATAAAATAATAAGTTTGATCTGTTTTACCGAGAAAGTCTACGGTTCGAGTCCGTATAGCCCTATAAATTTATATAGTATATGAATAAATAATATTTTTAAGAATATCAAATTATTATTTTCTTTTTTTGTTTATAACCAATTAGTTGTCTCTCATCAAAATAAAAAAATTATCCTAAATTTACTGATGAGTCTCATTTAGGGCAGACTCCAAAATGGAAAGGAAAAATGCATTTCACTGGATCCAATCGGTATTTATCCAATCTCGGATAAATAAACGCCTTCCCTTTTTCTTCATTAAACTTTATAGGTAAATGAAATAGATAGGAATTTTCATCTTTGCTATCCCAATCAAAGAATTAAGGATATTCCCCCTTTTTTGGTCTATTATACCTAATCCTAGTCAATTTTGAGAAGAAACCCCCTCAGGTATAGATTTCATATTTATAATTAAATTTAATTATAACCTAACCAACCAATTTCATCGGAAATAGTGTCAAATAAACTTTATGTTTTCCTATACTTTACCTATAAAAGTGGAAAAAGTAGTATTTTCTTTCCTTATACAATAAATAGGAACTACTCTGTCCGAATTCGAACAAACAAAAAAATAGATATATATCTATACTAACACGATTCTAATTCTGAAATCGAAATTACTAAACATTCTCTTACGTGTGAATTATCTCTATCTACGAAATTAAATAAAAAAATTAGAATTAAATTTGGAATTTTTTTATTATTTTTTTTTTAGGTAAAACCGAGGTGAAAGCGAGAAAGTTTTTTTATATGTAAAAGATAAGAACAATATATATTTCTATATAATTATCTAATTTTAATAATATATTAAGTGGAATTGAAAACAAAAAAAAGGGAAATAAGATTCCAGCCAATCACTCTTGAAACGAGACACAACAAAAAAGCTTGGTTATTAAGTGGGTCCGCTCAAAATGAATTGTTCCTTTATTTTAACTAAGAAGTTATGGATAACTTGTGACAATTCCAAATTCGGAATTAAATAATTCAACTTATTTTCTAGATTCATAAGGAGTTTGTCTATGTTTCTACTTTATGAATATGATATTTTCTGGGTATTTTTAATAATATCAAGTATTATTCCTATTTTAGCATTTCTATTTTCTGGAATTTTAGCGCCGATTAGCAAAGGACCCGAGAAACTTTCTAGTTACGAATCGGGTATAGAACCAATGGGGGATGCTTGGTTACAATTTCGAATCCGTTATTATATGTTTGCTCTAGTTTTTGTTGTTTTTGATGTTGAAACGGTTTTTCTTTATCCATGGGCAATGAGTTTCGATGTATTGGGTATATCCGTATTTATAGAAGCTTTAATTTTCGTGCTTATCCTAATTGTTGGTTTAGTTTATGCATGGCGAAAAGGAGCATTGGAATGGTCTTAATCCCCGAATATTCCGACAATAAAAAGAAAAAAGTAAAAAAAAATAAGATTGACATAGTTATGAATTCCATTGAATTTCCACTACTTAATCGAATAACCCAAAATTCAGTTATTTCAACTACATCAAATGATCTTTCAAATTGGTCAAGACTATCGAGTTTATGGCCGCTTCTCTACGGTACCAGTTGTTGCTTTATTGAATTTGCTTCATTAATAGGCTCACGATTCGACTTTGATCGTTATGGGCTGGTACCAAGATCGAGCCCTAGACAAGCGGACCTAATTTTAACAGCCGGTACAGTAACAATGAAAATGGCGCCCTCCTTAGTTAGATTATATGAGCAAATGCCGGAACCGAAATATGTTATTGCTATGGGAGCGTGTACAATTACGGGGGGAATGTTCAGTACCGATTCTTATAGTACTGTTCGGGGGGTCGATAAACTAATTCCCGTGGATGTCTATTTGCCGGGTTGTCCTCCTAAACCGGAGGCAGTTATAGATGCTATAACAAAGCTTCGTAAGAAAATATCTCGGGAAATCTATGAAGATAGAATTAAGTCTCAACCTAAAAATCGATGTTTTACTATCAATCACAAGTTTCATGTTGGGCGTCGTATTCATACTGGAAATTATGATCAAGGATTACTCGATAAATATAAATCGCCATCTACTTCAGAGATTCTTCCTGAAATATTTTTCAAATACAAGAATTCAGTATCTTCACGTGAATTAGTGAATTAAATTAAAAAGGATTGGTTTTTTTATAATTGTCTAATTGTAAACATAAACAGCGAGTTAATTTTTAAAAATTGCATCGTATCGTAACATAAAGTAAAGGTAAAATAAAAAACTTAATACAAATAATAAAAAAAAATGCGGGAGATATAAACAAGATGCAGGGTCGTTTGTCTGCTTGGCTAGTCAAACACGGGCTAGTTCATAGATCTTTGGGATTCGATTACCAAGGAATAGAGACTTTACAAATAAAGCCCGAAGATTGGCATTCCATTGCTGTCATTTTATATGTATATGGTTACAATTATCTACGCTCTCAATGCGCCTATGACGTCGCACCGGGTGGGCTATTAGCTAGTGTGTATCATCTTACGAGAATAGAGTCCGGTGTGGATCAACCGGAAGAGATATGCATAAAAGTATTTGCCCCAAGGCGGAATCCTAGAATTCCGTCCGTTTTCTGGGTGTGGAAAAGCGCGGATTTTCAAGAAAGAGAATCTTATGATATGTTGGGAATCTTGTATGATAATCATCCACGTCTAAAACGTATTTTAATGCCTGAAAGTTGGATAGGATGGCCCTTACGTAAGGATTATATTGTACCTAATTTTTATGAAATACAAGATGCTTATTGATGGATCGATAAAAAAATGAAAGACAAATTAAGAATTGTTTGAGATTATCAAAAGTTTTATTTTGTATGAGCTAAGTATGAGCTAAGAGTTAATAGAATGAACTAAAAAGTTATGTATGATCAACTTTGTACCGCGCATACATCAACCACTTACACTTACTTAGACGGGTTCCATAAAGTCATAGAATGGATGAAGAAATAGAAAAAGTAATCCGATTCTATTTCGACTGGATCTGAAATGAAGCTTATCGATTTTTATCTTTTAACTCTTCGAACCTCTACTTGATGTTTAATATATTTAACTTTTTCTTTTTTGTTTGGGGTGTTTCATCTAATCAATTTACCCTTTTAAAATATAAATATATATGAAGTATTAATTATTAATTTTGCATGAAAAGAAACACAATAGGAACAAAAAAAGAGAAAACATAGTTTTATAAACTATCGACCCATCTATCTAAAAAATAGATGGGGTACTTAACACGATACCTAGCTAAATAACGTACGTATGTGTCATGATCCCGACTATTAATGAATCTGTATATCGATCCATATTGGTTAATTTCTATTTACTATTTATAGAATCTCAGCTCATCAAAAAAGAAATCATATGCCAAGAACCAGATTTGAACTGGTGACACGAGGATTTTCAGTCCTCTGCTCTACCAACTGAGCTATCCCGGCTATTCCCCTTTCTGGTGCATCATCTCCTCATTTTACTCGATAACTTGGGTCTGTGTCAATTAAAAGGACGAAACCTATTTATTACAAAGTTTTATCCAGTTACCAGAATTTCTTTGATCTTCAAGAAGAGGGGAAGGACTTTGTCTATAATTTTCTTTAAGTTTTAGTACGAGTAATAATAGCGATTGTGAATTACTCAATCGAGTACTACTTGCTCAAATATATTCATTTGTACATATAGCCTATATATCACAAGACTTGTGATAAGATAAAAATGTTTCCGTCCGTATTCATTTGGAAAAGAAAAAATGAGAAACATAATCACCTTTAAAATGGTAATGAAAAAATAAAGATAACGAGTTAGGGAGTGAAATAGCCTTTTGGGGATAGAGGGACTTGAACCCTCACGATTTTAAAAGTCGACGGATTTTCCTCTTACTATAAATTTCATTGTTGTCAATATTGACATGTAGAATGGGACTCTATCTTTATTCTTGTCCGATTAATCAGTTCTTCAAAAGATCTATCAGACTATGGAGTGAATGTGAATGTTTTGATGAATGAATATTTGATTCTGTGTTCAACTTGGAATCGATTCACAAAAATTATTCCATTTTTTCGTTTCCTATTCTAAATTTCGATTTAGACAAAATATATAAAAATTAGAAAAAAAAAAGAAAAAAATACCGAACAGATTTGGGTTGTCATTAATCATTTCAGTACATATATTCTTCACGCCCTTTTGGGATTGGAATTTGCACGAAACAATTCTTATAACAACACAGTCAACCCCATTTGTTAGAACAGCCTCCTTTGAGTCTCTGCACCTATCCTTTTTTTGATTCTTGCTTTCTGAATCCTTATTATTTTTTTTTTTAGGAGTTGGCTCAGGATTGCCCTTTTTATTAATTCCAGGGTTTCTCTGAATTTGAAAGTTTTCACTTAGTAGGTTTCCATACTAAGGCTCAAGCTAATTAAGTCCGTAGCGTCTACCGATTTCGCCATATCCCCATTCCCTTATTGTTTCAAATTATAATTTTCATTTCCCTGACTTAAACACGAAACTCATTAGATTTGATACAGATGACTCTAACGAAAGGTGTTTCCCCCTATTTTTTTTCGTTGATCTATATCGGAAACCTATAATTTAATTATATATTTTATTTGGTCTAATACGAAATGATTCTATCATTTCTGTAACTACAATTCAATATCGATGGATATAGACTATATATATCCCTCCCTTTATTTTTGAATTTAGCTATGTAGTTTGTAATACTCAAAGGATCGATTCTTTGTTTTTCGTCTTAGTCTCTGAATGAAAACAGAAGAATATCTATTAATAATAGTTATGAATATAATGAAAAATTGCATAATACTATTTTTTTATTTAAAAATTAATTAAAATTTATTTTAATTACAAATCTAAAATTTAATATATTTTCTAAATGAAATAAAAATAGAAACTATATAGAGATAGAAATAAACTACATTCAATATTGGTTTTTATTTGATTTTAAATATTAAATTAAATATATATATATTTGAAATTCATATCATAAAAGATAAAAGAATCAAAATTAAACTAAGATATAGTTTTTTTAATTCCTATGTATGTAGAATTTATGTGAGCCCGCTTAGCTCAGAGGTTAGAGCATCGCATTTGTAATGCGATGGTCATCGGTTCGATTCCGATAGCCGGCTTTTATTTATTTTTATTTGTATTTTTTCTATTTTAATATATTTTTTTTTTGAAATCAAAGAACAAAAAAGAAAGACGCCTTCGCCTTTTTAAAATTAAAAAAAGTTTACTGGCCTTTTATGTTGTAGAAATCTCGAGTTATGAATAAAAGGAAAAACAAAGGGTTAAATTTTGGCAGAACAAATAAGTAAAAAAGTCTTTTTCCTTATACTTAACATAGTTTAATACAAAAAAAGATAGAATAGATAACTGAATATATAAAGGGGAGACAATACATCTCATTATTATTATTCATTGTAATACAAGACTTCAGGGGATTTCGTTTCATTTATGATTTAGTTTAGTTTTATTTAGTGTTTTTTGTAAAATTAAATTAAATATATATAAATAAAGGAAAAATTTTTAATTATTAAATTAAAGGAGTCTTTATGTCGCGTTACCGAGGGCCTCGTTTCAAAAAAATACGCCGTTTAGGGGCTTTGCCTGGACTAACAAATAAAAGGCCTAAAGCCGGAAGTGATCCTAGAGCCCAATCACGTTCCGGGAAAAGATCGCAATATCGTATTCGTCTAGAAGAAAAACAAAAGTTACGGTTTCATTATGGTATTACAGAACGACAATTACTTAAATACGTTCGTATCGCCCGAAAAGCCAAAGGGTCAACAGGCCAGGTTTTACTACAATTACTTGAAATGCGTTTGGATAACATCCTTTTTCGATTGGGTATGGCTGCGACTATTCCTGGAGCCCGTCAATTAGTTAATCATAGACACATTTTAGTTAATGGTCATATAGTAGATATACCAAGTTATCGTTGCAAACCCCAGGATACTATTATGTCGAAGGATGAACAAAAATCCAGAGCTCTAATTCAAAATTATCTTGATTCATCTCCTCCTGAGGAATTGCCCAAACATTTGACTCTTAACCCATTTCCATATACAGGATTAGTCAATCAAATAATAGATAGTAAGTGGGTCGGTTTGAAAATAAATGAATTGCTAGTGGTAGAATTTTATTCCCGCCAAACTTAGCTTTAAATAAAAAGCATAAGGGTTCGGATAATTTGGCCCTTTTCTTTTACCAAAGTAAATTGACTTAAGGTTTAAAGTAAGGGTTTTGATCCGAATTTTATGCCGCTCATATATCCTATCCCGTCGCGGATCCAACTGTTATGTTCTAATAATAGTCTTTCTTGTTGTTTGATTTAGAAATATTGGTGAATTAAGTGTTCAGTGAAAGTACGGAAAGAGAGGGATTCGAACCCTCGGTAAACAAAAGCCTACATAGCAGTTCCAATGCTACGCCTTCAACCACTCGGCCATCTCTCCTACACACTGATTATCACTAACAAACTGAAGAAATAGCGAGCCATTACTCTATTTACTATATTCTATTTTCTGTTAATATTCGATTTTTTTAGGTATGACCAAGCAAACCATTTGATAACCGATACTCTAAACTAATAGTAATAGATAATTTTTTAGACAAAATCTTTCCCGGGAAGATTCAATTTAAAAACAAAACACGTTTAAAGGATAAAAATAGATGTATATTGATTCATATTTGTGCGGATGATGCTCCTACTCTTTAATCTTTAAATCAAATTGGATAGATATAGAAATAGCCGATATTTCCACCTATACCCTACCAGATTAAATGAATGAATTGAAACGCATTAACTTATTGATGGGTTTATGGTTTTTAGACTATTTCGATGAAATCGGAATAGGTCCTATAATACTCGATTTGATTTGTATGAATTCGAATGGTATTCCACTCTTTCTTATTTATTAAAAAAAAGGAGTCATTTTGGTATTAGAATAGACTAGTTCTAATTGAAAAAAATAGATAGATATATAAATATAAGTAGTAAGTAGAAGGTTCATATCTTTATTTCATTTTTTTTTTCGAGTTGAATCTTTTTTTATGTTATTTCGTACTGTACAAATCCTTTGTTTGTGGAATCAAAATCGTTTTACCACAAGGAAGGGGTAATGAGACAAATTATAGAATGGATTGATACCTATGTCTAGATCGCGAATAAACGGAAATTTTATTGATAAGACCTTTTCAGTTGTGGCCAATATCTTATTACGCATAATTCCGACAACTTCGGGAGAAAAAGAGGCATTTACTTATTACAGAGATGGTGTGATTTGATTCTTTTTTTTTTAATGCCCCTAGTTTGACGAGAAAGGTACATGATTTGGGATAGAAAGAACAAATATTCTTAATTCTATATTATTAAAATAAAAAGAAATCTACGCTTGTTGAAGGTGAAGTTGAGAAATAAAACAATTCCTTCTGTCGTGTATCCCCGATTGATGCAGCCTCAGATACTATACTTCAGTTATCTATTTTAGTATTAGTATTAAGCGTAAGGTTACACCTATGTGTTCTGTATTATAATTAACCTAGTAATAGAGTACCAATAGGCGGCATAGGGTAAGAAGCACTACACCTAACAATCGACAACACGAAAGCTTTGTTAAAAATAACTTACCAACTCCCTTTTCTTATCTGGATTGGGGCTAAGAAGAATGGTTGGGACAACAAACATCCATCTCGTTGGTACTTTGGATACCCGTATAACCATCGAAGACTGTTGAAGTGCCTATTTCCTGGAAATTAGGAGGCGTTGAGGACAAAGTAATTGTTGGAGTTATCCTTTCTATTTAGTACTAAGGCACTTGATATTAGTAAAAGTTCTTGCACAAGAAGGTTGGCTAGAGATTTTTTATAAAAACACTAGCCCCGCTCAGTTCATAATGAGAATATTTCAACCCTTTATTATTATTCCATGTATTTTTTATTCTCATTATGTATATTTAAGGGAGGAGCCGTATGAGATGAAAATTTCACGTACGGTTCTGGAACGGAGATTCTTTGAATCGAATGACGACCGTAACGGATGTCAGCTCAATCCGAAGGAAATTATGCGGAAGCTTTAGAAAATTACTATGAAGCTATGCGACTAGAAATCGATCCCTACGATCGAAGTTATATACTCTATAATATAGGCCTTATTCACACAAGTAATGGGGAACATACAAAAGCTTTAGAATATTATTTTAGGGCACTAGAACGAAACCCATTCTTACCACAAGCTTTTAATAATATGGCAGTGATCTGTCATTACGTGCGGCTATCTCCACTATAGAAAGAAAAAAGAAGCCCCAATCTGCTAGTAAAGACTAAAAAAAGAGGCTTACTACAAATGCATCGTCTAAAACGACGATTTTTTTGAGCTGTAGGAAACAAAGAAACTTCAAAGAAACTTCATAGAAGTCAAAACCGGAAGAAATAAAATATGCCTAGATACGTTTTTCTATGTTCTATGGATAAAAAATCTAATTGATAGAGAGTAAGCACCGTAAAGATCAATTAACCAGCGGTTGGGCCAATACATTAAAAAAAGAACTGCTTACTTATGCCTATATATAAGATATATAAAAGTTAGGAATTAACTTATGTAATAGAGTCGATCCACTAAGGTAAGGTATTGAGCGGCGGTGTAGGATCAGATCCCAAAGATAGTAAGTCTTTTCTTTCTTACTTTTGTTTATGAAGGAAAAGCTTTTTCAAAGATTCTATATAAATAAATTTGGATATGAAACCGAGATAGTTACCTTGCCGAAAATAGTACTGATAGGAGTAAATACCTATTCTTCTGCAGGTGGGAGAAAAGATAAAACTAAAACCCATTATTAATTAAATAAAATGATAATGAAAGTTTGAAACTCATCCGATTAACTTCTTTTGCTTACCTCGAAGAGTGGGATAGATCTATGAGAAATCTCATTAAGTTTGATAGATAAAAAGGACACCAAAAGAATTGACTGCGGAGCCGTATGAGGTAGGAAACCCTCAAGTACGGTTCTAAGGGAAGGAATTGACCCACCTATTTCGACCGGGGAGAACAGGCCATTCGACAAGGAGATTCTGAAATTGCGGAGGCTTGGTTTGATCAAGCCGCTGAGTATTGGAAACAGGCTATAACGCTTACTCCTGGGAATTATATTGAAGCGCATAATTGGTTGAAGATCACAGGGCGTTTCGAATAATAGACTCAAAGTTTTTAGTATTTTCATTTGTTTTTTATTATTTTATTGGTCCGTTAATAAAAAAAAATTTTCTTCTGGGAAGAACTAATAAAAGAATTTCACTATATCCCTTCTCAAATTGTTCTAGTTTGTCTGGTATTTCGTAAGAATAAAGAGTACACAGATACAACACAGAATAGATTTATTTTTTTCTATTCACTGTTTAATTACTATTAAAAATATTCTAGTTTAGAAATATTATAATAGTCTAA
>CAAKMY010015363.1:52500-57500 GCA_901111285.1 Corrigiola litoralis
TCCTTGGAGTTGGTACATGAAGCCACGCTATATCGAAATCTTATTCGATAAATAAGATCTAAATTCATTCTGTTTTGGAATCAAAGAAAAGAAAGATAAAGATATTGATTTTTATGTTGTGATTTGGAATAAAAGTTTTCTCCTCTCTATGAGGAAGAGAATAGCCAATTTATTCTTAGGCAATAGCTAGGAACACAAAGATTTAATCTTTAATCGGAAATATCGACAAATTCATGCAGAGTCTAAAGAAAAAAACTGTTCCAATTGAATCTCTATCGCATTTTACTATCAGAATAGCAGATATAGTCATGATTCAATAGGTCAGGTCCAGTTACTTTTTCATTTGTTGGTTTTTAATCTTTTTATTCTAATTAATCCAATGAATTTTATTGAAATAATTGAAAATTTGACTATTGGCTGATTCAAGAGACGACTTATCTTCTCATTATTCATTATAATAGAATAAATGTTAGTTCAACTTTATAACTTAACTACTATATAATAACTTATTATACTTATATAGTTGCTTATTTTGTACTTTAAAAATATTAACAAACAATTTCTCTATGCCCCGTTCAAATATGATGGGTTTTGAGTTTTATTTTATGAAAAACCGCAAAAGCCCCTTATCGGATTTGAACCGATGACTTACGCCTTACCATGGCGTTACTCTACCACTGAGTTAAAAGGGCCCTTTTAATAGTCAATTCGTGAAAGAGTCACTATTTATATATATAATATTGAATATTGATATTGAATATTGATATATATATATATAATATTTTTTATGTATATATAACATACATTAAGTTATTATATACTATACACAAGTAGACTAATAATAGCTAGCGGCTCCTTTCTAAATGCGATAATCGGGTTTGTTTTGTTTAACTTATAACCTCATTTTTATTTTAGTAGACAAATCATGCCTTGAAAGGATCGTTTATTTCATTTCATATTATTTCTATTTTCCTATTATAATAATAATAAAATAATAATATTATTCTAATTATATTATTATTCTAATAATAATAATTAATGCCAATTTTGTAAGACGTAAAGATCCTTTGAATTTTATTATATTGACAATTTTAAAAACTGTTCATACTATGTTCATAGTATGATGGCAGTTGGGCACGTATGCCCCCATCGTCTAGCGGTTCAGGACATCTCTCTTTCAAGGAGGCAGCGGGGATTCGACTTCCCCTGGGGGTAGGGTACTACAAAAGGAAGTTGATCATGGATTATCAATAAGCCTAAAATTGAATTTTTGAATTTAATTTTTGCTTCCTGGGTCGATGCCCGAGCGGTTAATGGGGACGGACTGTAAATTCGTTGGCAATATGTCTACGCTGGTTCAAATCCAGCTCGGCCCAAAAATTCTCTCATTCACTACGAGATGAAAATATTTGCCCTCCCGAAACGGCCGATACGCAGAATAAAAGAGTCCAATTTTCCGCTATATATTCTAACTTTTCATTTTTTTGCTCTATTTATTTATTTTGTTACGGGAAATCGAAATTTTTATTCTGAATTGATATTATGATTTTTAAATCTAAAAAAAGTATAAGGAAAAAAAACTCTTTATTCTGTAGTTTTAGTGATTGAAAGAAATAAAATTTATTTACTAAGAAAAAAATGCGTCTTGTTCTCACTCAAGTACATATTTGTGTGGAGATCAATATATCAGTTATTGCTCGTTTCTCTTTTAAAATGTTACAACACAAACGTTTTGAATCAAATCATAAAAAAAGATAATGTATACCTTAGTTCCCTGGGATTGTAGTTCAATTGGTTAGAGCACCGCCCTGTCAAGGCGGAAGCTGCGGGTTCGAGCCCCGTCAGTCCCGACGGATCCAATTATTATGTAATGAAGAATCTTTTTTCCTTATCTTATTATTATTTCTTTATTATATTTTTGGATTTTAAGAAATTTAGAAGTTCTATTAAAAAATGAATTTGATAGAATATTACATTTTTTGTCCCAGGACTTCTCTTTTTCATACTTTTCTTATTCTTACAATAAAATTAAATAAGTCAAAAACCAGATTATATTAAGTTCTAAAATTCCCTTTGTTTTTCATTTTTCTTCTTTAAATTATTTATTTTTTATTATTTTTGGGGTTTTGTAACCAATGTAAGTGGAAAATAAAAGTGGTCAGATGAAACTTTATTATATAATTGATTGTACAAGGAAGACCGTAGGTTATGGTAAAGCAAAAAAGAATGATATCTTGATTCGATCGCGAATTATCTATATATATATATAGAATATAGATATTTTTGTTTATTCAGTATGGAGAAAAGATCTTCCTATGTTATACTATTCAATTTGCGACAGCGAATTGATATGATAGCTCAGATATTGTTATTCATGATATTAATCCGATTTAATATCATCAAGATGCAATTCATCCCATTGAACTCACAGGTGAAATTATTATCATCTCTATGGGATTAAATCCCGAGTTATTACGCAAAAAAAAAAAAAAAAACGATGAAATTATGGAAGTAAATATTCTTGCATTTATTGCTACTGCACTCTTTATTCTAGTTCCTACGGCTTTTCTACTTATCATCTATGTAAAAACGGTCAGCCAAAAAGATTAATTTGAATGAAACTTGACTTCTTAGTTCGTTTTAAATGATTCAAAAGTGGAAAGAAAAAGGGATTCTAATTTCGTTTCTTAACTGAAATGGGCAGGCTAGAATCGGCACTATTCGATCAGATTTGATAGTATGGTAGAAAGAAAGAGATATTTCTTTCTACCATACTATTTATTAGTATTAGATTCGTGTTTTTTTTGTATTGTATGTACTATAACTAGAATAAAGATACAATATTGAATTTAAGATTGACTAATCTATAATATGGATCCTCATATATGGTATGTACATAACGACCCCAATTCTATTGTTTTGCTACATCTTTTGCCAGGATATGAAATGAGTCGCTAAAGCACAAATTTATTTTCGAAATCAAAAATAATAAAGCAAGAGGTAAGTGCCGAATATGCAACTCGTTCGAGTCAAGATATTATTATCCGTATATCTTGTTGAACAACCAATATATCTATGTTCTTTCCTCTAGAAAGTGCGTTTTTTTTAATTAATATTAAAATTAATTAATATTAATATTCTACTAGCTTTCTTTTATATTTTGAGAAAGAGGAAAAGATAAAGAAAAGAGTCTATTGTTCTCCGTTGTCCCTCTATAATTTCCATCAGAGTCCGTTCGGTGAAATTTCGAAAAATGGGTTTGAAATCAATTTTCGATTATCTCTTTTCAAAAAAGAAACAGGGGAATTATTGAAATATCTATCTGATTATCTTTAAAAACACTTTACGAAGTTATTTCTAAAGCAATTGATACGGTTTTAGTCTTCAACTAAAAACTCAATTAGTTAAGTAGTATTTCTAGAGTCCACTTCTTCCCCATACTACAAGTGAAAGAGAAAATGTAAAGACTACCATTAAAGCAGCCCAAGCGAGACTTACAATATCCATGTGAATTATGTCCCCTATTTCTATGAATATGAAGTAATTATTCCATTCTTGTTTACTAATAATAGTGAAATCAATGGTACAGAGTCAAAAAAAATTCGTACTGTTTATTAATTTAATGAAACAATCTAATAAACCCTTATACATATAACATATAAAAAATGACTATTAGTTAGGATATTACCTCCCGCCGACCCGTCTCCAAAAAAAGTGGCGGATAATCTAGAAATATTGATAGCCCTTCTACTGCTTACTACAAAATTTCCTTGAATCCGAGACACAAAAATTTACCGAACTTTCTGCCAGATGCTTAGAATCAAGTACGTATCAAGAGACCCTTGCCTCTCCTTCATCTGGGTAATAATCCCGTAAGTTATAGCTTATAGTAATAGTAGCTGGTAAGGGATTAAGAGGTTTCAGTTTTTTTAATTCGAATCAGGCGACACCCGGATTTGAACTGGGGAATAAAGGATTTGCAGTCCTCCGCCTTACCACTCGGCCATGCCGCCAAAAAAAAATAGATGAAAATATTCCCCTTTATGGGATGTATTACTGAACTTCTTTTTTTTATTGTATTTGCGTTTTGAATTTCTTTTCCTTAATTCCCTTCCTACTAACTACTCAACAAAATGTTCTTTTTTTTTATTGGATCCATACCAAAAATAGACATTTTCGGGCACAACAGTTCAAATTCATGAGAAATTGGAACCATTAACTATTGGCTTGACTGCGAATTCATGAACGATTCTTAGATTTTGATTTTCAATTATCTTTCCCTAATAACATAAGAAAATCCAAATAAAAATGAAGTATTATTGCATGTTTTCAATAAACAAATATAAAAACCTTTATTTCCACTTTTTTCTTTTGCAATTATAACAACAATTTTACATATATGTAAACCCCGCGAACATAAATTAGATCGACAATTGAGTATCTTATATATGATATATAGATATATAGATATTTGTGCGTGTTTAAATAAACAAAATCCTCTTTGCTTTACAAGATAATCGTATGTTACGAATTCTACGAAATAGGATTGAATATCTCTTTTCTCCACAAATCTTTTTTTTTAACAATAATAAAAAAAAGGCCAAAAATATTGTTTAAGTAGCACAAAAAATAAACTCTATATTGTTTCAGATTATTCTGTCTTTATCTAGGCAAGGAGATCGAATCCTATATCTGTTTATTTTTTGGTATCCAATCGGATTGGAATATGTAATATCATAATCATAATAATGGGAGAAATTGAACTTATATTCTATACTCGATTCTATAACTATAATTAAAATTAAGTAAGCAGCATAATTCTTGTTAGAAGAATATTTTATCAACCCCCTTTTTTGGATCTGTTGCAGATTTCAATTTGAGTATGAGTAGACAATTTTCTGTATTCCCTGTTCATACGTATTTCAAACATTCCATTTATATATATATGGCGTTTTGCGTAAAATTTTATGTGATTTAGTAAACAGAATAGAAGTTCCATC
>CAAKMY010015363.1:67500-72500 GCA_901111285.1 Corrigiola litoralis
ACTGATTGGATTGTTTCGGGCGGAACGAACGGGGCGCGCTTTGGAAGAAGCGATCTGTTACCGAGCTATCTTATTGGGAATAACGAGAGCATCCCTGAATACTCAAAGTTTTATATCCGAAGCTAGTTTTCAAGAAACTGCTCGAGTTTTAGCAAAAGCTGCTCTCCGCGGCCGTATTGACTGGTTGAAAGGACTAAAAGAAAACGTTGTTATAGGGGGGATGATACCCGTTGGTACCGGATTCAAAGGATTCGTCCACCGTTCAAGTCAACATAAGAACATTCCCTTGAAAACAAAAAAAAATAATCTATTCGAGGGAGAAATGAGAGATATTTTATTTTACCACAGAGAATTATTTGATTCTTGTGTTTCAAAGAATTTCCTTGATAGATCAAAACAACAATGATTTTTGAGATTTAATAGAATAAATTCATCTTTTTGATCTTCTCGGTATTTTGTATTTCTTAGGATTATTTAATTTAGTAATAAAATACAGAAACTCAAATAATAACGAATAGAAAGAAATTAATGGTTTGGGTTGTGTATCAATGACCAATCCACGGTAGAAAAGAAGGTTCCGTTGGAACAATTATTTATTTCAGGATACCTCATCTCTTAAAAAAAAAGAGAGAAAGTGTGGGGAGAAATGACAAGACGATATTGGAACATCAATTTGGAAGAGATGATGGAGGCAGGAGTTCATTTTGGTCACGGTACTCGAAAATGGAATCCTCGAATGTCACCCTATATCTCGGCAAAATGTAAAGGTATTCATATTATAAATCTTACCAGAACTGCTCGTTTTTTATCAGAGGCTTGTGATTTAGTTTTTGATGCAGCAAGTAGAGGAAAACAATTTTTAATTGTTGGGACAAAAAATAAAGCAGCGGATTCAGTAGCATGGGCTGCAATAAGAGCTCGATGTCATTATGTTAATAAAAAGTGGCTTGGAGGTATGTTAACAAATTGGTCCACTACAGAGACGAGACTGCATAAATTCAGAGACTTAAGAATGGAACAAAAGGCGGGGAGACTCGCTCGTCTTCCGAAGAGAGATGCAGCCGTGTTGAAGAGACAATTATCTCACTTGCAAACATATCTGGGTGGAATTAAATATCTGACAGGATTACCCGATATTGTAATCATCGTTGATCAACAAGAAGAATATACGGCCCTTCGAGAATGTATTACTTTAGGAATTCCAACGATTTGTTTAATCGATACAAATTGTGACCCAGATCTCGCAGATATTTCGATTCCAGCAAATGATGATGCTATAGCTTCAATCCGATTAATTCTTACCAAATTAGTATTTGCAATTTGTGAAGGACGCTCTAGCTATATAAGAAATCTTTAATTCATAATAAAATAAAAAAGTCAATTCCTAAATCCTAAACTCTATAATAGAATTGGTTACTATTCCGGAATCTCAAAAATTATATAATAAAGGACTGGGGATATTATGCGATTAATTGCTATCCTAAATAAAAAAAAAAAATAGAAAATTAAATTCAATTAAATAAAAATTTAAGTAGACAAGTACAAGTCGAGAAAGAGATGGTTGAATCAAAATAATTTTTTTTAAGTTATATTTATGTCAGAGGATAATATGAATGTTCTATCATATTCAATCAACACACTAAAAGGGTTATATGATATGTCTGGTGTGGAAGTGGGTCAACATTTCTATTGGCAAATAGGAGGTTTCCAAATTCACGGCCAGGTCCTTATAACTTCTTGGGTTGTAATTGCTATCTTACTAAGTTCAGCTGCTATAGCTGTTCGGAATCCACAAACTATTCCGACAGGTGGTCAGAATTTCTTTGAATATGTCCTTGAATTCATTCGAGACGTGAGCAAAACTCAAATTGGCGAAGAATATCGCCCTTGGGTTCCTTTTATTGGAACTATGTTTCTTTTTATTTTTGTTTCTAATTGGTCAGGGGCTCTTTTACCTTGGAAAATTATACAGTTACCTCACGGGGAGTTAGCCGCACCCACGAATGATATAAATACTACTGTTGCTTTAGCTTTACTCACGTCAGTAGCCTATTTCTATGCGGGTCTTACAAAGAAAGGATTAGGTTATTTTGGTAAATACATTCAACCAACTCCAATTCTTTTGCCCATTAACATTTTAGAAGATTTCACAAAACCGCTATCACTTAGTTTTCGACTTTTCGGAAATATATTAGCGGATGAATTAGTAGTTGTTGTTCTTGTTTCTTTAGTCCCTTTAGTGGTTCCTATACCTGTCATGTTCCTCGGATTATTTACAAGTGGTATTCAGGCTCTTATTTTTGCAACTTTAGCCGCAGCTTATATAGGCGAATCCTTGGAGGGTCATCATTGATTAGTCAGTCTCTTTTTTAGTTTAGATCCAACGTGTCTATTCTATCAAGACAGTCTAGTTCGAGCATATAAATACATTATGGCTAATGGTAATACAAAAAATGAGATTATATTCGAGATATGTAAAAAAAGTAATGGGTTAGTAGAGAGAGGTTGCGTCAGATATGTGAAATATAATGGCTATAAGTTCATTTTTGTAGATTAGATGTTTCGACGAACGATTAAAAAATTCAATTGAATTTAATATACAATTGGCGGTTTACGTTATGTAAGAAACCTATGTATATTTGATATTAGATATTGACAAGTTATATATGAACTCATATTTATATTTAATTTGCCCTACTTAAATTTCGATAGGGATGCCATCCGAAGTCCTTCCGTTTCGTTTATGACTGTGAATTGACTCCATAAACAGATAAAATAAAGAAAAAGCTTGAAGAAGGATGAAATGGAAAAACTCAAGTTGGATTAATTCAGAAAGACTCCACAATCCACAAATAGGAACTAAAAAAGATGAAGTCTTTCTAATCTAATGATTCAATAATATTATTATTTAAATTCGGCGTTTTTTATTATTAAGTGAAAATTCATTGGTTGATTGTATCATTAACCATTTCTTTTTTTTTTCTTTGAGGAACTTATCATGAATCCACTGATTTCTGCCGCTTCCGTTATTGCTGCTGGATTGGCTGTAGGGCTTGCTTCTATTGGACCTGGAGTTGGTCAAGGTACTGCTGCGGGTCAAGCTGTAGAGGGTATTGCGAGACAGCCCGAGGCAGAGGGAAAAATACGAGGTACCTTGTTACTTAGTTTAGCTTTTATGGAAGCTTTAACAATTTATGGATTAGTTGTAGCATTAGCGCTTTTATTTGCAAATCCTTTTGTTTAATCCAAGAAAAAAAAAGGAAAAGAAATATGAGAAATATGTATTTCTTTTATGGTCTTAGGCTTGCAGGTTGCTTTTTCGCATTCTATTAATATTAAAATATTGCTCCTACACAATTCTTTATTCGTTCCGAAAATAACCTAAGGGAAGGAATGATTTGAAGATGAAAAATTAGTGTTACCCACTCGTTTTCGTCCTTCCTTCCCCTTCTTATCTTAGTCTAAAGCAAAGGAGAAGTGTTCTGGCACAAAGGGGTATTTCGTACTTTACATGAAACCTAATAACTAATTTATTTCAATTAATTCGAATAAGTAATAACGTAAGTACTTAAGTATTATTGTTATTGGGGATCTCAATTGAAAAACCTAAATTCATTTCGAACCCATTTTCTATTTCGAAGTAGCAAAGAAGTGAAGTAATACAATGATTTTTTTAGTTTATCTATAAGAGGAGATCATATGAAAAATGTAACCGATTCTTTCGTTTTCGTGGGTCACTGGCCAGCTGCCGGGAGTTTCGGGGTTAATACCGATATTTTAGCAACAAATCTAATAAATCTCAGTGTAGTGATTGGTGTATTGATTTTTTTTGGAAAGGGAGTGTGTGCGGGTTGTTTATTTCAAGAATAAGTTGGATTCAACCAGCTGGACCTCTTTTTTTGTTATAACTAGGAACGAAAGGTCCATGATTTCGCGAATTACTTCTGACTAAAAAAAGAAATCATATGTAAGAACCATAGCATTTCGCGGTTTGTTGGTAAATATACTTTGATTCTCTATCAACCAATAACGTAGGCCCATTAACATGGTTAAAACTAAACCGTTTGAAGTCCAGGCACAGCAGGGTATTCTTTCTACCACTATCTTAATACCGAGACAGTTTAAATAAAAAGAGTTCGAAATTTATCGATATAGAACACTCATGTCGATAAAATGATTTGAATCCTTTTTTTTAATATTCTAGTAAACAAATGCCAAAGGCTGAGTTGATGACCTACGTATAAAGTAAGAAAAATTTTTGAATTTGAATTGAAGAAAAAAACAATTTTGCTGACAATTCTTTTTTTTTTTAGTCAGAAGAGTCCTCCGAATATTATGATTTTGATTAGTGATCTGTTTAAATTTTCTTGTTTAATATGAACAGATAAGAGAGGATAGGTTCATTACATTCAAAAAAGATATGGAAATTTACCATAAATAATTGGAGTAATTGAGCGTGAGAGCCAAATGAATTGAAAAACTCAAGTTTGGTTCGGGAAGGGATCATAGACATTTTGAAATGAATGGAAAGATAATCTACTTTCATTAAGTGATTTATTAGATAATCGAAAACAGAGGATCTTGAATACTATTCAAAATTCAGAAGAACTACGCGCAAGGGCCATTGAACAGCTGGAAAAAGCCCGGGCTCGCTTAAGGAAAGTCGAAATGGAAGCGGATCAGTTTCGAGTGAATGGCTATTCTGAAATAGAACGAGAAAAAATTAATTTGATTAATTCAACTTATAAAACTTTAGAACAATTAGAAAATTACAAAAATGAAACCATTCATTTTGAACAACAAAGAGCGATTAATCAAGTCCGACAACGGGTTTTCCAACAAGCTTTACAAGGAGCTCTAGGAACTCTGAATAGTTGTTTGACCAAGGAGGTACATTTACGTACCATCGATGCTAATATTGGCATATTTGGTGTGATGAACGAAATAATTGATTAGTCTTTCTTTTCAACTGTAGGTATTATTTTTTTGTTTCAAAAAAA
>CAAKMY010015363.1:75000-80000 GCA_901111285.1 Corrigiola litoralis
ATTTTCCTCAAATTTGTTATTTAAGGTAAAGGATTAATTCCTTTTAAGAAATAAAGCTTTTGATCGGAATAGTAATCAAATCCGAAGACCCCTTAACTATTAAAGGGTTAATAGAACGAATCACACTTTTACCACTAAACTATACCCGCTACAGTTTGATTATTGTATCGAAATTGAATTTTTGTCGAACACCAAAATTGCACGTAATCAAGATCGAATCATAAAAGAATCTTGAAATTTCGAGTATTGGCCCCTTTCGTAGGAGGATTTAATGAAATTCTGAAAAGATAGTTAAATAATTAAACTCAAAAATGAAAATCAAAGTTTTTTTCTGAAGGAGTTTTGAGATATCGTTCAATAAAATTGCTAACTTTATAACTATAACAGATGCGCTGAAAAAATGAAAGAAAAAAGGGAAAGAAAAAAGAGTAATAAATGGCATATTAGTTCGAGAATATAAACAGTCCTTTTTCATATTGTTTTTCTTTTGCTTCAATAACAAGCATTTTTTATCATTATCAAGATAAGATAAAAATTTTTTTCTTATAGGATTATAATCCATTAAATAACAAAAGGGCCTGGCGAGGTACTGATCAGGCCAGGCCGCGGGAATAAAACCCCCTTTATCGGGCGAAAAAGCCCTTTTTCTCTAATATATTTGACTTTGACTTTATGTTGTATTACACAAGACAACTTGTCTATTTTGTCTATATATATTATTGTTATGGGATATGTAATTATATAGAATTCTAGTTATAAATATTTTTTTAGTTTAATTAATTCCAGTTTATTACATATTATCTTTTTTTTACATAAAAAAAGAGAAAAAGAAAAATAAAATAGATAAAGTATATTTAATATAATATTTGTATGTGAATATTTAGTATTTTATTTTCAACGGGGAGAGATGGCTGAGTGGACGAAAGCGTCGGATTGCTAATCCGTTGTACGAGTTATTCGTACCGAGGGTTCGAATCCCTCTCTTTCCGTTTCCATGGATGACTTAAGCTTAATATTTGATTTTATTTTCGAATTTCTTAAATCCTTTTCTTTTTTCAAAATAGAACTAAAGACTAAAGATAATTAAAAATATAAAATATTATTAGATTATTCTAATTAGTTCTAATTTGAAAAGATATTTTTATATTTATTGTTTATGAAATTAGAAAAAAAGCAAAAAAAAATCTTTTTTTTACTCTTCGCGTCCAGGATTACGTCCCGGATCATTAGATAGGAATCCGAAAATGAAGAGAGAAACAAAGAATATCACTACTGTGTAAACAAAGAGTTTGAGAGTAAGCATTACACAATCTCCAAGATCTTTTTTTTTGAAAAAAGAGAATAGATTCTCTATTTTTATACCGCATATCCTCTATTTTTTTGGTTTGGCATTGAAAATTTTAGTAGTTTTTCAAAATCGAAAAGAATTTTTTTTGTAGTAAAAATAAATAAAAAATAAGTTATTATTATCTTATCTATTATTATCTTACTTATCAATAATTTTTTTAGACCCATTTGTTGATATTGTGGAGGCTCACAATAAGGTTTTTCATTTATCAAAAATAAACATAAGTTAGAATGGAAAAGGGGGTAATGTGGGTTCTGTCTATCCAAGAATTTGAATGGTTGAATCAAGGGTTCATACTGTAAGACTTTTTTGATCTTATCCTTAGACTATTAGAATACTTTTTCTCGAAAAAAAAAATGCATTTTTTTTTTTATAGGATAAGAAGGATAAGATGAAAGATCTTATCGAAAACTTACAGCAGCTTGCCAAACAAAGGCTAAGAGAAGAAAAAGTAGAGGTATAACCGGCATAAAATCGACGATTGGACTCAAAAAAGCGTAGGCTTCCGGTAATTTGCCGAAGAAACAACTACTCGAATAAAGGGCAGAATTAAGACAGATCAAACTAAAGATATTAAGCATAAGAGACATTTTGTTTAAAAAAAAATTGCATTTATTTTTATTGAGTTGTTGATAGAAAGGAAAAATAAAGAAGAATTTCTTCTTTATTTTTTTTTTTTTACTTATTCACTCAAAAAAAAAACCTTCCATTCTCAACGGAGAATAGAAGAAATTCTACTTTCATATAATATCTTAATAGAATTTTCTGTAATGATCAATAAATTGATTTTTTTCTATGTCTATACATGTCGAAGACAAAATACTAATCAACAGAATCGAATGGATTCTTTAGATAGTTAGGTTGGAATTGACGAAGAATCAACAATAATATTAGTCTTTATTAGTGTTGAATACAAATCTAAGTGGGGCGTGGCCAAGTGGTAAGGCATCGGGTTTTGGTCCCGCTATTCGGAGGTTCGAATCCTTCCGTCCCAGAACATATGTTATTAGAGTAAATTATATAATATAGTAAATAATTAATTATTAAAAAGAATTTAGCTAGACGTGGTTTTTTTTGCTAATGATTTTAACAAAAATGAATCTTATCTTTTTTTTCGCATTTAACAAATGCCCAACGATAAGTGTTCAAATGACACGCACATCCAAGCAAAGATGTTGGGAATTTAGGCAAGATGGGGTTATAGATTACACGAATTTGAATTAAAAAAAACTTTATCATATATCCCTATCTCCATATATGAATCTATAATATAGAAATATGAATATATCTCCATATATAATTATGGAAGATAGAAGGGAGTTAGTTAGTTTTTGTTTATCCCCCGAAAATAAATTGGATTTTTATTGTAAATTGTAATTGGTTATAATTTGTAAAAAAATCCGAATTTATAAAATAAAAATAATTAACTAAAAAGAACGCAAAGTATATTCCATCTCATGTACCAACTGTCCTATGACTATTCATAATTCGATTAATTAAATCAACCGCATACCGGTTCCAAATTCAAGGAATGTTATGTTAAAACTTCGTTTGAAACGATGTGGTAGAAAGCAACGTGCGACTTGAAGGACATGATCTGCTGTGGATTCTTATATCCATCATTCTATAATTAAAGGATGCCCTTGACTCGACATCCTTTGTTTTGTTCCACGGGAACCGTTGGGGTGTAATGGAACTAGTACATGATGGAGCTCGAGTCTAAAGTATTGAGTTATTTCTCAAGGGGGAGGGATCTAGGGTTAGTGTCAATCAATAAAATAAGTTGTAACAACTTCGTAAGTATATCTTTGACAGAGAAATCGAAAAGAGTAAAATAAAGTAAGTTTCAAATATCAAAGGAAATTATGATAAAACTTTTTCGATTAAATTTATATATATCGTGCGGAAATCCGCCGTTCATATGATTCTATTCTTTGATAGAAAGAAATAACAAAAAGGTCTGTTGCTGCCATTTTTGAAAGGATTAAAAATCGACGAAGTAATGTCTAAACCTAATGATTCAAAAAAAAGATAAAAGCTTCCGGAACAAGGAAATACCATTTTAATTGTTAATTTTCGCAACAACTCGATTTGGATCAGAATACAGAATTAAAATCGATTATAAATGAGACAAAACAAATGGTATTTGAGACTGCTCAATAAATGAAATGCCAAAGAATTTTCTTTTGAGCTATTTGAAAGTTATTCAACTTGAGTTATGAGTATACAAATGATTTTGTTTTATTTTTTTTTTTTGAGGAAAGAAAAAAGGACTTAATTTAAAGTCTAATTCATTTAATTATTTTATGGACTTATTTGATTAGTCATTTTAATTTATATATACATAACTTTGAATCATTTTTCGTGAGCCGTACGAGGATAAAACCTCCTATACGTTTCCAGGGGGGGGTTTAATCTATCCCAATGAGCCGTCTATCGAATAGTTGCAATTGATGTTCGGTCACGAAGAGAGGGAAGAGATCTGCAGAAAGTGGGTTTTTATGATCCAATAAAGAATCAAACTTATTTAAACGTTCCTGCTATTCTAGATTTTCTTGAAAAGGGTGCTCAACCTACAGAAACCGTTTATGCTATTTTAAAGAGGGCGGAGGTTTTTAAAGAATTTCGATTTAATCAAACAAAGTTCAATTAATGAAATATTCATGAAATAAAAAAAAAAAGAAGGATAATAAGGATAATCTGGTTTTAATTTTGTAGAACTTTTTTTATTTTATTCCTGTATATTTTTGATGTAGTGCCAATCCAACATAAATCTTCCTTATAGATTTTATTTCATTTTCGTTTAGAATTTATACTTATGATATTTCTATATCTATTTTTATTATATATATATAATATTATAATTGTACTTTTTTAATATTCATATTGACAAGAGTGTATTGAACAAATATAATTCAATTGTTAATTTTAAAATTAAATGGTTTTTTAGACCTTCTGCCTAACTAATATATATAGTATAGAGTTTTTTATTCAAGGGTTCTTTGAATTTGTTGCGATACAAAATTTGAATCTAAAAAAAGGCTACTATTTATTTGGTCTAGAAATTTTTTTTGATCTCGATTGTATCTACATAACATATCTATTTTAGGGGTTGCTAACTCAACGGTAGAGTACTCGGCTTTTAAGTGCGGCTAGGATCTTTTACATATTTGGATGAAGCAAAGGATTCGTCTACACCATCGGTAGAGTTTATACGACTACGACTGATCCTAAAAGGAAATGAATGGAAAAAAGAGCATGTCGTATCAATAGAGAATTCGGATCAAATTTCATTCTTATCAAATAGGTAGAAACCTTTATTTGAATTCTTGGAGGGGAACGAAATGAATTCAAAGTTGGGTCGATTGAATAAATGGATCGAGCCCTAGGGTTCAAATTCTAGAGAAAGAAAGAGCAACGAGCTTATCGTTGTAATTTCAACGATTACCCGATCTAATTAGACGTTAAAAAAAATTAGTGCCTGATCCGGGAAAGGATTCTTCCATACGTGGATTTTTATTTGTTAGTGAATCCTAACTATTCGATTATCCATTCTCCGTCTGGAGATGGAGATGAATGTGTAGAAGAAACGGTATATTGATAAAAAGACTTTTTCCAAAATCAAAAGAGCGATTGGGTTGCAAAAATAAAG
>CAAKMY010015453.1:0-16630 GCA_901111285.1 Corrigiola litoralis
AACCGCCGGTTCCAGTTCCGGTTCCAAAATTTTAGGAACCGGTTCCTAAAATTTGGAACTGGTCATTTTAGGAACCGTCCCAACCGGTCCCAACCGGTTCCGGTTCCGATTCCTCGGTTTCGGACCGGGTACCCGGTGTTGCTCACCCCTAAGTAGTCTAGTAATAAGGAGAAACAGAATGGAAAAGGGTTTGCATTTTGCAATTTACGGAGTAGCATTTTAGCTCCGATCCACTAGTGTACGACTAACGACACTTGTCAGTCATGACTTTTCTCTCACAAGCTGGCTGGATTCAATGATCCTGATAAACTTCACTGTCCAAATAATTAACGACAATGACGAGTTGACGACCTGCAATTCCACCAGTTAATTAGCTTAGGTAATATCTTTGGAGATATTGTAGCCAAGACTAGAGTTCCAAACCAGTATCTGCTCTTTGTGTACTCCCCCTTAAGAAAGTTCAAATAATTTGGGATCTAATTATGGAGTTAGGAACATCTACATCTAAAGATGTGGGAATTAAACAAAAAATAAGTGATTAATTAGGATCCCTTGGTTGTCAATGCATATGGCATTATGGCATCATTTTTATTGGCTCGAAAACTTTATGGCAAGCGAAAATTCGATATCTGTCACCCTCATCTTGCGCTAGCAAATAAACAACTTGATCCTTAGCTTGAACTTTGATTAAACAGACATTTCGTGACGAAGTATACTACTCTGGACTATCCGTACTACTCTTCAGTCCTCTGTACTAGTATTTTCTATACTTTTGTACTCCGTATATCTTTTTTTCGTCACCCAAGTCATCAAGGTCGGCACCTAATTCCTGCCTGGATAATCGCCATATATTGGTAGGTTGTGCCACTATTTGTTATTTTTTTCACATAAACTATTTGTGCTATCTAGGCCCATGAAGTCATGAACTTTTACTGATTTCAGTCACGTTGCATTTACGAATCAAGAGTCAAATTAAAAAGATATATACATATATTTTTTTTCTAGGATTTTAAACTTGTGACTTAGGAGAAGTAATCTATGGTTTTAACACACTTGCAAATTACTAAATCAACGTTTTTGCTTAAGTATGAGTTATGACATACTATTGACAACTCTACACAATGATGCAAAACCTGTTTCAAACATGCAATTCAAATCATAACTTGCTCATTTGAAAAGCACAATATCATTGTGATGACTCAAATATATTTATACGTGATATGAACATGAAATGATATGATAAAGGCAGTCATTATAAGGTTGTACAATTATTTAAATATCTCATTTGGAAGTTTGGGTTAATCGTATACTTTTACTCGTCAGATATGTTGGCTGCAAGAGTTGAAATATGAACTGCCCATGACGTAGTTGTTGCCTAGTGTTTGAATTAAGTATGTACTACGTGTTTGATAATTATTCTCTATGAGTCAGTTTGCCTCTTTTATTTATGAGGAGAGTATTTTTAAAGTAGGGCATTGATGGCTATTGGAGATACTTGTACTTATCCTCATATTTATTTTCAGAGTCCATCGGAAACAATTTCTTCGTCCGTTAATATTTCGGCCGAATAAAGGATCAAGGTTGGCCCAATGGTTGGGAACTCAACCTGCCTGGGGGTTATCCCAGGTTCGAATCCTTATATCCCCCTCCCCTGCAACATTAGTTGCTTCAATGTACCAAAAAAAAAAAAAAATATTTCGGCCAAACAGGAATAAGGCTTAATTTACACACCTAGATATGGCGCTTTGCTAGATAATGTGGATGTTGCTTTTTATATAGGTGCTTTCAATGTCTACTAGAAACAACCTCTCTGTTTATCAATTTTCGGCTCGTTAGAGGTAAGGCTGAACACACCTAGGCATGACTTGATAAAGACTAGTGTTGTTGTTATTGTAATATTTCTTACTTCTTGGAGGAAATTAATGTAGTATTACTAAGTAGGATAGGTGTATTATCATAGTGACTATAGTATATGACTTATAGTTCATTATTTTAGTCATACTATTTCTTGTCTTCTAGGAAGGCTGCTTGTCTCTTTTGGAAGAGTAAGTCCACCCATGTTTTAGAAAGTTCTTGTTTATATTGTAGAAGGTAGGTAAAAGTAACAAGGATCTGTAGAAAAGGGAGCACAAATATGCATTATCTATGATTTCTTTTGTAGATGTGAAGACTTCAATATGCCACCTCATGTTAGGCTGGAGACTTAATGGCAATGCATAGTATAAAAAATTATCCCCATTTCCCTTTGCATATGTTAGCAAACGAGTATGGGCACACCAACATGGGGCCTCCTATGAGGATCAACTTCATTTCAGCTCGAAAGACAGGTTTATGAGTCAACGAACGCGTATTAAACAATACAGTATGTTTTAACAAATGGATGAAACTCAGAATAGACTGATTATAACTAACACCAATTTTCTTGGATTAAACACATTTCTTTGTTGTCTTTGTTTTCCTGTCTTCTATGGGTTCTTTCTTGTTTATTTCTACCACCTTAATTTTATTCTGTCAAGTTACTTGCACGCACGGCATAACACCAAACTACACTGCATCATACCTGCAGTTCATTGAGGACCATGGTGCTTTCCTGTATTCACAGAATAAAACCTTCAAGGCTGCTGTTTACAATCCAGGCAATCAACAAACCAACTTCTACTTATGTGTCATACATGTTGCGTCCAACACCGTTATCTGGTCGGCTAATCGGGATGCTCCTGTGTCGAATTCTGGCTCGATGCTGCTTTCTTCTGATGGGATGATGGTTTCTGATGAATATGGTAAACAAAAATGGTCAACACCACAATTGCATACATCTGTATCCTCCATGGTTCTGACTGAGGCTGGTAATCTTGTGTTGCTTGGTCAAGACAATGTGTCCCTTTGGGGTAGTTTTGATTATCCTAGTGATACAATAGTGCTGGGCCAGAAGTTGACAGTTGGGACTTCTTTAAAAAGTTCGGTATCAGACAATGACCTGTCTAGCGGCAGTTATAGTCTTTCAGTAACCACCTCTGATGCCGTACTGCAATGGGATGGATTGCCATACTGGAAGCTGTCTATGGATCTTTATGCACACCGAAACTCGAATTATGTGGTGGAATATCTAGAGATGGATAGAAATGGTCTTCATCTGTTTGCTCGTAATGGATCTATCATTGTGCTTCAAGTTAACTTGAACCCGTCCGATTTTCGAATTGCAAAGTTGGATGCAGGAGGACATTTCATAGTGAGTAGCTATTCTGGTTCGAATTGGAAGCAAGAATTCGTAGGGCCTGGTGGCAGCTGCAGGATTCCATATATTTGTGGCAGAATTGGTTTGTGCAGTACTGATGCAGCATCAAACGGCCCTGCTTGCTCATGCCCTTCCGGTTTCCATGCTGATCCTCAGCAACCAAATGGTTGCATTCCAAGTGATATCTCTTCTAGCTTGCCGCTTGCTTGTAATTCTTCAAACAGCCAAAGTTTTTCAAGCTCTGGAAACATATCGTATCTAGCGTTGGGGGCCGGCAAGTCTTATTTTGCTTATACTTTTGTGGATCCTGATGAATATGGAATAAAATTGTCTGCTTGTCAGGGCCTTTGCTCTGCAGACTGTTCTTGCTTGGGAATTTTTTACAGGAACTCATCTGGCTCCTGTTTTGTAATTCGCAAACAGTTGGGATCAATTATTTCAAATGTGGCTGGTGGAAGTGATCAATTGGGATACATCAAAACCTTGGTTTCACCTTATGCAAGAGATGATAACATCAAGATATCGAAGGGTGGAAGGCAATTTTCACTTGTTGCCTTGGTGATCCTTCCTGTTACTGGCCTCTTAGTGGTTGCAGCATTAGGGGTTCTAGGATGGAGAAAATGGAAGAAACCCAGAGTTGGACTCGAAAAATCAAGCCATTCGAATTCACCTTCTTCAGGAGAAATGGAGGCCTTCTCATTCCCTGGGTTACCTGTGAGGTATGATTATGATGAGCTGAAGGTGGCAACTGATAATTTTTTGACTCAGATTGGTTCTGGTGGTTTTGGTTCTGTATATAAAGGAACCCTACCAGATAGAACCATTGTGGCTGTAAAGAAACTCAACAATCTTGGTGTTCAGGGAAAGAGAGAATTCTGCACAGAGATTGCAGTCATTGGGAACATTCACCATGTGAATTTGGTAAAGCTGAAAGGCTTTTGTGCCCAAGGGAGTCAACGGTTATTGGTTTACGAGTACATGAACCGCGGCTCTCTGGACCGCAGTCTATTTGGTAGCGGTCCTGTCCTGGAATGGCAAGAGAGATTTGATATTGCTCTTGGAACAGCACGAGGCCTTGCTTATTTGCACAGTGGTTGTGAGCATAAGATCATCCACTGCGATGTGAAGCCCGAAAACATACTTTTACATGATAATTTCCACCCAAAGATCTCTGATTTTGGGCTCTCAAAGCTATTGAATCCTGAACAGTCCAGTCATTTTACGACAATGAGAGGCACTCGTGGCTATCTTGCTCCGGAGTGGCTTACTAGCTCTGCTATCTCAGAGAAAACAGACGTGTATAGTTACGGGATGGTACTGCTTGAACTTGTGAGTGGGAGAAAAAACTGCTCAGTGCCGCAACAAAGGCATAGCCTTGATGGTGATAATAGCAGAGGTACCAGCTCATCTACATCATCAGGTTCAGGAACTTCCTATTTCCCTATGTTTGCACTAGAGATGCATGAACAAGGAAGGTACTTGGAGCTCGCTGACCCAAGGCTAGAGGGCAGGGTGACAAGTGAAGAGGTGGAGAAACTAGTTTGTATTGCTTTGTGTTGTGCTCATGAGGAGCCAGCGTTCCGACCCAGTATGGTAACTGTTGTTGGGATGCTTGAAGAAAGAATTCAGTTGCTTCTTCCTAGACCGGAATCTCTGAATTTCCTGCGATTTTATGGCCGTCGTTTTGCTGAACCTTCTGTGGTAGGAAGTAGTTATCAGCAAAGTGACTTCAGATTTCATCATCGACCGAATGCCTCAAGTATGAGCACAGGCGGTACAGTGCGTAGTTCTCATTCTTATGTTTCATCCCAGGAGGTTTCAGGTCCAAGATAAATACATCATATACTGGCTTCTGTTGATCACCAATCTGTAAATAATGTGATGAGGATACCCTAGTAATCTGTAATTAGTATAACAGATAGCGCAAGTATAACTTGTATATTTTGCTTCAAAGATCACATTTTTCTTAGAGTTGTATAATTTTTTCCCCTTTTCTGTAAGATTGAGTTCATTTTTTATTCGGCTTCGATTATGAGTTATTGGAGATTGTCTCCTCTGACATGTGACCTGTAAGCTTCTATCTTTTACTACTTAATCATGAAGGTGAATCCACGGTGTAGTTATAAATTATGACTGGAAATGCAAGTTTTCATAAATGCTTCAACCCACCCTGAATATTTCGGACTATCATATGATTCATTCTTGTTTTTTAACAATTGAGTACTACCAGAGGGATCACTGTAGTTGGTTATTTTCGTGTTGAAGTAATTCTGTTGAAATTCATGTCCGCAATTCTGTTTAATAATCTAGCAGGATCTAATTTCATCAAAACAGACAGTCTGACGTCCATCCAACTTATATCTTCCCTTACTCCAAGTGCCAAAGTCAACCAGAGTTGGCTGTTCTAACACTTCTAAGTTCATCTGATGGCCAAAATCTGTGACCTGTGCCTTGGAAAATCACTTGAACTTGGAAAATTTGGAGGACGTACTTGATATTACTGATGTGTAATTGAAAAATTACCCGGTGCCGACAGCCGACCAAAGTCCAAAGTGCAATTAATGATAGTCTGCTTTATATACTTAATCTCTGCTGTATTTGTTTATACATGAATTCTTCCATCCCAATTTCTGGTGCTCACGACATACTCTCGAGATATGCTAGAACTAGAATAATAAATTCTTTTTTTTTTTTATTGGGTCTCAAATGAAAGTCTTTGATAAGAATCGAAACTCCAACCTTGTGATTGGTGTAAGATAGCTCCAACCACTTGAGCTAGTTCTTTTCTTATGGTAAATTCGTGATAATGCATTCACGCATTAATCATGCATTATGCAATTTCGACAACTTTGCCAAGGCCTATATAGTAATAGAGTTTTGGGATCTATTTGCCATATTCGGATAACTTTTTACTCTGTACTTTATACTGTACTAGTTAATTGGCATTTTGTGGTGCTAAATTGAGAGTTGCATATGAAATTATATAAGTGTATAGAATTTTTTTTTTTTTATGATCTTGATTACATAACTATGTTTTCTTATGAAGAGGAGGACAAAAAGAGATAAATTTATGGATATATTTGACAATGTATATGTCAATTTTCACTATAGCTATTGATTCAACACAATTCCTTAGCACGATTATCTTACGAGACGACCCAAATGACGAAGCTTTATGTTTTATAAAAAATAATCATAGCTTCACAAATAAGAATTTTGGTTCCTATGTGCAAAAAGCTAACACAATGTATTAACTTATCAAAACAAAATATACCATTCTTTGGAGCTAATCTTAGCAAAATAATCCTATGATTGAGCATCAATCCAACATAACTATTTATTGATCAAAGTAAACTATTTTTCTTACAACAATTTTCCTTATAGACATTCATACTTTTATTATATTTTTCACAACAATTTTGAGAAATCCATATTTGATTTTTTTTATCTTTCATGTATTGCACAATGACATGTTAATATGTTCATACATACATACATATGATCTTTTTCTTTTAATGTAGCACTTAAATGATGGGCCAAGGACATCCATATGGCAGCTACCTATAGGTTGTAATACAGTCAATGTCTGCCACGTCAACAGAAAAGTCCCCAATTTACCTTTTTATTTATTTCTTTATCCCAAACATAAAAACTCGCAATTTTTGTAGAAAGCTAACGAATTCTTCTCCAATGGCGTACGTCGAAAGAGGTCATCTTTCCTTTCTCTCTCATCTTTCCGTCTTTTTAAATTGATTAACATATAATTAGGGTTTCTATTTATTATTAGTTTGTTATATTGTTTAAATTTGTTGGTAATATGGATCGGTCTCGGATTACATTGAATTAATTCATGTTTTAATTGTTGGGTATTGCAATTAGGGATTAATTTTTTGTTGGTAAATATAAAGTTTAGTTTTATTTTTGTGGTAAGTGTTTGGTTGTGTTGTTGTGACTTGTGATGATGATTATAGTGTTAATTTTGATATTGTTGTGATTGGTTGGTGTATAAATGAATATGAGAGGTCGTGAGGTTGTGATCGCTTCGAGATTGAGCTAATTAGTAGTCCGTAATACCTTTTATGATAAAAGTAGACGAGCTCTCTGCAAGCCGAATTAGTTGAAGCTTCATGAAAGGCTAAGTTAAATCAGAGTTATATTATCTTTGTTGGGCCAACATGGTCTCTCCCAAGATCAATTGTCGACTTTTATTGTCGCAATTTAGTTCGTATTATTTAGAAATTATAAAATGAGTGATTCAAATATGTAATACACATATTGTATGACAAATTGGATTTCAAGTTTTGTTTTTTCATGGTGAAAATCACCTATTTTTTGAACAATTTGGTTGTTATACGACAACATTAATCGACTGCCTTTAAAGAGCCTCTAGCACAACTGGGGGTGGGGGGGGGGGTCGGGTGTACTACGCAGCCTCGACCCTGTGAAGTACGCTAATCATGTGCTACTTCATTTCCATTTTAACTTTAGTCCGTTATATTCGAGAACCAAAGGACTATGAATTTTTGGTTCCATTGGAATAGACAAGGAATGATAAGGTTTTATGAACTATGAAATTTTTTTACAGCAAAATATCCAATTTATATGGAACGAAATGACCCTAGATTTGTCGAAATGGCTTAAAAAGTAATAGTAGAAGAAGATTGACAACAAAAATTTTGTTTTCTTCTTTTCAAGTGGTGATACATGAGTAGTGGTTTATTATTTGTGAAAACCCCAAAATGATATAGGTACTAAATCTAGTGGCATTCGAAAGCAATGTTTGTAAAATTTAAAAATTATGGTAATGAGACAGAGAATTGTATTTGACTGATTGTTATGTAATGCTGCTGGATTGATTGATAATTCGTATATTATGGGCGTCCTTTTATTGAAGCTACAAGTTCTTGTTAGTTTGATTGATATCGATGTGAGAATTGTCGAGTTGTTCTTTGGATTTAGTACATTGCCTTTTGAGGAGGGGGAGTTTAGTAGAAGGATCTTGGATATGGTTAGATACGAGTCAATGACTTCCACAAGAACCAATTTAATCATGGCCTCTTCATTACTTCATTAGTGTTAGAAGATTTCTCTATCAAGGAGTGGATTTTCTGGCCTTGTAAGCTTTGGGGTTAGTGATTAGAAAATGGAAAAAATAATTTCTTGGAGGCTTAGGGTGTGTTGTGTCATAGCTCTTCTTAAGGCAGATGCATACAAATTTTACGGGTGGCCTCAGTTGCTAGTAAGAAGAAAAAGAGGCAATACACTTTCTTTGAGGATGATGGGAGCTGTTGGTTTCTCTTAAGTTGTGAAATTTGACAGTAACTTGCTTGTCCAAGTTTTATCATTGTAGCTTTTATCTTTTAACCTTTTCAACATTTCTAAGTAGTTGACAATCGTAGATTGCATAGTGGAGATTGTATAGCTCTGATCGTTAGCTCTGATTAATAGTTTATAAAGGCCTTGACTTTAGCTAGGGCTTTCAATATTATTGGAAGGCCATCTTTAGCCGCTATGTGTCCTCGATTTTACAATCAATCTTTGACTTACCTTTCTGAATATGCATGAATGATGAGAAATTGGCAATTGCTGTAAGGTTAGTTGATCAAAACAATAAAGTACTACCTAACCGAAGAGTAGAACAGAAATGTGTTGATGATGCAGAAATTGAGGTGACAGTGAGCTGAGCTATCGTGATGTGTTGAGGAAGATTTGTCCGCAATTTTTTTCTGGAGTACGACCTGTTGCATAACTTGTAAAATTGTTTTTTTTTTCTTGGGGTACAAACTTGTAAAATTGTGCAAATGATATTGAATGCTGCAGAATTAGCTTATACTAAAATGTGGAGAGGATGTTGTTCCCCACTTACAGAAGAACATTAATGACTTAGTAACACTAGGAGGAACTGGGCAGGGTTGAGGAATGGGTTCTTTGGTTAGGCCCTAGAGAAAATATTTGTGGACATGCTAATTCCATACTCAAGATCAATCATGTGTAATCTTGATATATATACAATAAACTTTGTATCGTCATTGCATTGATTTTATTGTGAATGTTGTCCCCTTTCTGTCTAACCATTTCGTTTATCATGCCAATAGCACTTAAGTACATGCCATAGGCCTGACAGCTGACAAGTAACTTCGCACATGCTGTGTTTGAAGTTTGAACTGATTTGTTTAAGCTAGTTAAAGTTGTAAATTAAGATTACATCATACCTTCTCTCTGATCTGGACCTTCTGCCTACTGATTTATATCATGTAATGCTCAATAATGTCCCATAATTGAGTGTGTGAATTTGGCATGCTGCATGTGAGGCTAAAGCTTCTAGAGTTAGAATGTGTTTTTCTGACATGTTCTACTCTCTATTGAGGACTGTTGTTTAGCTAGAACCACCATGAATGCATTAGGTTTTATGGGATTTTGAACCCTTGAACATCTTTTATTTTTTTATTCTTTTTGGGAGGATGAGAAGGTTTGGTTGTTGTGGCTTCCAGCATCCTGACTCTGGATATTCATCTTTGGTGCTAAGAGAAGCCAGTTTTACTTTTCTTTTCAGGTGTTGTCAAGTCAAAGCGGTCACTATGGCGGTTGAAGACATTCATTGATTTCTTCTGGTCAATAATCAATTTCATTGTAGTTTTCGTCAATACTATGTTCTCGGTAAGTGTTAAATGATGAGCTTTGTTCATTTTCTTATATACAGTTGGCAGATCAACTACCTTGTGAATTTAGTATTAAATAATGAGGAGTTCCGATGTGTAATCCAAGATTAGTGCATTTTAGTATAAAATATCAGCTAGTTACTTTGCTTTTCGATTTCTTTGCATGGCTCTTTGCAAGCTTGGAAATACTCCCTGTATATAGCAATGGAAATACTTCTTAGAATGTTATTTGTTCCACTGAGGATGTATAACACCTACAATCTTGTGTCATTTAGTGGGATTCACATCCACACCTTTGGATATTCTTGTTTTGCCAATGTGAAGATGTAGAGGTCCTTCACCCATCATGGCATTTCTTGTATCATGTCTTGAATAATCTACAATTATCCAGCCACAAAGGCTCGGATGTGACTGATTACTTGCTGTTGTATTTTATCTATTTCTCTTTGAATTTTACTCTTTAGTCTCATGGCAGTAATTCAAATATTTGGATACTTGATTCAAGTGCATATTGGGTTGCAGATGGAGAAGTCAGATGCTTATAAGAAATCTTCTGGGTCCTCCAAGAAGTGGGATGGTGGTGGCCCAGGTGGTGGAAGTGGTCCATACGGTGGTGGTCCACCCAGGCCGCCACGTGGTGGGCTGGACAATGTTCGGGGGATGAGGGATGTTTCTGGTGCAGATCACAGTAAGTTAAATTTCCATTCAAATTGAACTTTATGGCTTGTTTACTTGAAGGTGACAAAAAGAGAAACGAAATGTGTGATTCTACCTATATTTGAACTTCATTGTCAACAATTGCTTTTTCTCTCGAATGTCCAATTACGAGTCATAACCTCTATGTTAATGGTTATGAACTTATGAGTTATGACTAATCGTATTTTATGAAGGCATACACATGTTTGCCTAATCCTACTTGTGTTTTGTGTGAACGCTAATTGTGCCCCCCCCCCCCCCAACCCAAAAAAGGGGGAAGGAAATCATTTTTGCGGAGAAAGGCGTGTAATCTTAGGGATTCTCATTGAACTGTTCATGATAAATAAAGCGCAAATTGCATTACTGTTCCTTTTTTATATAATGAAATACTGATCTACTTGTTGGAGTAACTCGTTTCCTTTGAGGGACTGCCTATTGTGTTAACTGTTGTTTCTCTACCTTTTTTTACAGACTCACTTCCTGCATGTGGTTCCTGCTGCGGTGGCTGAAGTTTTCTCATACTTCCCTTGTATTCTTCGTTCTGTCCGGTTATATGTATATTGTCTATAAAGTGGAACTATAACTCCCCAACTCCCCGGAGCTGCTGAGTTTGTTGCTGAACTTGAATGTTATGTAATCACGTCGTATACTGACTTTACTCAGGTTACATTATGATAATCCCCCTAAGGTGGAGAACGAGATCGTATAAAATAGGTCATGTTGAGCTCTTGCACTTTCTTTTATCGTGTAGCCTAGTGGAAATTCTGGTAGTGGTGAATTTCAATGACAGTCATATACGTTACATACTCCATGCTAGACAGTGGACAAAAGGATGGGTGATACAGCCATCGTGAGTTAAGACGGTGTGTTTGTGTTGTCGACCTGACGTTGAACTACTTTAGTGCTGAATGCTGATGCATGCCATTGCCGTGAGTAGACGTCGGGGGTTGCCATCAGTTAATGTAATACGAGTAGGACTTTAGGAGTAATGGAGGGTTCCCTACTCAGTTTATAATATCAGGCCCAGAAGGCACAGATTAAGACTTCCTCTAAGAGTCATTTAGGGAGTATTTTTTTGTTCCCATCTTCTTTAATGCTCAAAAAATATTGAACATTTGGTTATATTTTCCAAAACAAATTGAATTAGGCTTCTCTATAGGCGACCCTTGGAAGTGTTTTCAAAAGGTCAGTATAGTTCCTGCTAAAATACTATATTGACAAATGATCCTAATTCATCTACTTAACAAAATCAAGTAACTAGATTTTATATGTATGATTTGTTTCACGACTTATGAAAGAGTTCCATAATTAGATTAGCTTACAGTGACCAAATTTATGAGTTTATGTACTTTGCTTAAATTAAAAGGGGCTTTCATAATTTTGTTTGTACGCTGGAACTCTAGAAGGCTTCCCAAGTGGTTGGTAAGAGCCATGGAGTGAATGCTATGCTCCCACGCACGTCAACTCTCCCACGTTAATATGCTTCCCAGGATTTTTTTCGATGGAGCCCTTAACAGACTGGAAGTACCCCTATGTAAAAGTATCCCAAGCACTACTCTCTTGCGATTAATGTACCCTATATAAAGTCCCTCACTTGTGGGAAGAAAACCATAAAAGCAATAGCTCGACAATCTCATAATTTTACTTTTTAGTCATAGCCATTCTTGCTGCAAATCAGAACTCAACAAAAGAAATAAATGGAAGTGTCAGTTGAGAGAGTGCAAAACATAGCCTTGACGTCCAAAACCATCCCGTTAGAGTACATTAGACCAGAGCATGAACAACCTGCAATCACAACCGTGCGTGGGTCTATTCTTGAAGTCCCAACCATTGATCTCGGTGACGTAGACGGCGAGAAGCTCGTGGAGTTGATCTCCAAGGCTAGCAGTGATTGGGGTTTGTTCCAAGTAGTAAACCATGGTATACCAAGTGATGTTATTAGTAACTTGCAAAGAGCTGGGAAGGAGTTCTTTGAGCTGCCCTCGCAAGAGAAGGAGGTTTATGCAAAACCTCCAGGGTATAAAGGCGAAGAAGGATATGGTACTAGGCTCCAAAAGGAGGTTGAGGGGAAGAAATCATGGGTCGATCATTTGTTCCACAAGATTTGGCCTCCTTCTGCTGTTAACTATCAATTCTGGCCTGAGAATCCTCCATTTTACAGGTTGTTACGCAAAGCTATATATTGCCCATATTCTTCTTTGTTCTTGTTGTGTGCTTGTTACCAAATAATAAACTTTGAGTTGATAAAAGACATAATGTTACGCACTTTGCGCGAACTAATGGTTATTCACTGCATTCAAAATGTTCATAATATACTAAAGAAAATAGTTACGCGGAGTATTTGCTTTGTAGTTGGTTCTAACTTCAAGTAATAGATTGGTGTCAGCTAAGTTCAAGTAAATACGGAACAATGAACGCCCTGAAAGGTAGTAAACGCTGATTAGTGATTACTCCTAGAAGTAGTGTCTAAGTGTCTTCCTATTTTGTCCTAAAGTCATTATTTCTGAGAAATCCTTCAGCAGGTGGGAATGAGAGTTAGGATTATGAGTTTAATCTCCTTATTTGTTTAATGAGAATGAAAGTTTAAAGGGGACTGAGAATTTGAGATGGGGAGTTCAAGAGCCTCAATTTCCATATTCTAATTCGATTTACATGTTACTTAATTAAGGACTAAGGTGTTCCAATATTTCCTATTTATAATCAGAATCTCACATGACAATATCTTATCACTTTCCCTGTCCCTAGCAAACAAGAAAATGACAGCTTGACCGGTTAATAACAATTACTCTTGCTTAAAATCTCATCGGTAACGGTAAGGACTAGGTAGCTGGATTGTTTTAAGACTTGACTCTACCAAAACTATGCGTGGGCTGTTGTAGTCCTCTTGTGTTCTTTCTTATGTATGTGTCCGTGGGTCTAGCATTCAGAAAGTAAAAGGGCGCATGATTTCCTGTGATATGTCGGGTCTACTTATTTACGAAGTATTATAGGATTTATAGACACTTAAAGGCCGTACTATGTAACAGGGTTAGTTAAAGAACGACAGTACGAGTAAATGCAATCATTATGTGTTGTTGTGTTCAATCATTAATGTAGTTGGGCATCTGATTAATGTTATTTGGTTACAGGAAGGCCAATGAAGAATATGCACAGTACCTGAGAGGAGTTTCTGACAAGCTCCTCAAGTGTATGTCAAAGGGGCTCGGGCTGGAAGAATATGAGATAAAAGAGATGAGTGGGGATGAAGAAATGGTGTACCTCTTGAAGATCAATTACTATCCACCTTGCCCTCGCCCTGACTTGGCTCTTGGGGTAGTTGCTCATACAGACATGAGTGTGCTTACCATTCTCGTTCCTAACGAAGTCCCTGGTCTCCAAGTTTGCAGAGATGGACTTTGGTATGATGTCAAGTACATTCCTAATGCCCTTATCGTCCACATTGGTGACCAGATGGAGGTACTCGACTTTCTCAATATTCGTGTATCATTTATCATTCAAGATTAAATCCGATAACTGAATCTTAGCTTGTCCATCTAAAAAGTTTTAGTCAGTAGTTTTCTCGATCAACTCGATCATATGACATTGTGACCGTAAGAACTAAAAGCCTTTGGACCAAATAAGCTCACTTCTTTACTCAAAAAAAAAAAAAAATAATAATAATAAGCTCACTTCTAGCCGTGTGAGACTGGGAGAGTATGTATGATTTCTAAAATTCACAAGTTGATCTCTCAGTTCTCTTAAGATCATCATTATCATTGTACCAAACAAAAAAAAAAAAAAAATCATCATTATCATTAGCAATAGTGTAGTGGAAGTAGCACCAACCATAATCTCTATTGGAGTGACTATAGACGGATGAATGTGTGTATAAAGGTCCTCATGGACAGCTTAATTATGAATTGTTCGAGATAGTCATGAGGACAATATTCGTAAGGTAATTGATCACATAGTAGCGTACTAGACGGATACTAAAGCTTAGTAATCAGGAACCATCGAATGGTAGCTAGAGGGGTCACGAGGACCATCTTCATATAGTTATGACGTTGTACACTTGTACACTATATTTTCCTGGTCCTTGTACTCTTCTACGTAGTAACATATAATTATGTTAGCTACTACTTAATGTTGTAAGTTGTAACACAAAAAATGCAGATCATGAGCAATGGGAAATACAAGGCTGTGCTTCACAGAACAACTGTTAACAAAGAGAGAACAAGGATGTCATGGCCCGTGTTTATTGAACCACCCCTGGAGCATGTGTTGGGCCCAGTCCCAAAGCTCATCAACGACAGAAATCCTGCCAGATATAAGACGAAGAAGTATGCTGATTACAAATACTGTAAGCTTAACAAGCTTCCTCAGTGAGTTGGTTCACACTTGCGGAGTTGCGGACTGCGGCGGACCCTTTATTTCTTGTGTTTTTCTTTGGTGGGGAGCGAAATAGTATCTTGTACTAAGAATTGTGGCCAAAATAAACAATTTCATGATGATTTTCTAATTTGATCAATAATTTATCGTGTCCAACAACTTAGAAACAACCTTTCTACTAATCATCCGAGATTTATTGGAGGTATGGTTGTTTACATATCGAACCTCCACAAACCTCGTCTAAAGCGCGATTCAGACATGGTTGTTGTAACTGTTGTTGTATGTTGTGTAGTGTGTACAACAGGGGCGGCATCTACTCCTAAAATTAGTAAATCATCACCAGTATAAAACCCTTAGTTTATAAGTTTACAAATATAAAATAATTAATGTTAATGCTTTCCTTATTCACTAGCCTAACTTTGGCGGTATAGGCTGTATAACCAACTTTGATCTACAAGAAAACTCGACATTGAAAAGCACAGCTCAACATTGTGCCTATCAAATACATAATGCGAAAAATGGATTAAGCTAGCTTTTAAACTGAATATTACATTAAAAGTCTCATTAGCTTGATTAGAAATCGATCTGATTATGTGAGACCTGGTGTGACCTGATTCTGTGAGTCACATAAATCGATCTGATTCTGTGAGTCACATAAATCGATCTGATTCTGTGAGACCTGGTGTGAGTCACAGTTTTTGAGAAATAGAGCAAATCAATTGGAATGGAGGAGTAATTGCTTACAATTTTTTTTTTTTTTTTTTGACAGTACTTGCTTACAATTTTACAAAGGGAAACACCAAGCGGTCGATGCATAGACACATATTTGGTTATGTACTTCCAGATTTGAAATGACAGTATCGAGTGATTCTTCTTTGATATCAAACGTATGTTTTGCTCTCTGTGCCCATGTTTCAATGCCAAGACCACATCTTCCTTCATCTGCCATAAGGTTGATACTATGCATCGTTGGCTGCAACCCAAGTACCGGAGGAAAGAACAAGTCTTTCTAACAAGATCGATGATCATAAAATTGAAATATACAGAATTCTCATGTTCTAACTGTATCCCTTAATCCAAACAGGTACTGAGTATATTAAGGTCCCCAAGCAAAACGAGATTCCAATTGTCAGTATTGCATACATATATGCCCTCCAAGGATGGTTGCTCTGTCTCATTGCATTAAATTCAGCCATGAAAGTGGACACAGTGCTTAAGCAGCCCATCAAACCAAATTGAATACCTGTTGCAACTGTGTCACAATCCTTTGTGTTAACCTGCACCAGACATCAGATAACCATCAGAACCTAAAACAAATAGGAGTAATTTCATTATACTCACAACCACAATTTACCAACAATTTACTTAAATATACACTTAGTAATTTCCAAAGCGATATATAATGATGAACTTGTTGAAATAAAATATGAAATCACATGGACGGTAAAATATGAAATCACATGGACGGTAGAGAAGAAAATTAGCATGACAGTATGAAGTACAGATGAAATTCAAGACAAATTAACCGGGAAAGCATGATGTAACCGCAGGTAATAACTGAGTCAAATCTGATCCAGGCACTTCAGTAAAATCAAGGAACCAAATATGTCAAGTGAACTGAAACAAATAAAATTGACAGACTGTCTCTGCCGCACCGTAGGGCTTTCAGGTA
>CAAKMY010015453.1:25553-41848 GCA_901111285.1 Corrigiola litoralis
GGGAGAGGCGGAGGAGCGGGGAGAGGAGAGTGTTATAATTGTGGAGAGGAGGGGCATTTTGCTAGAGATTGTGCTAATGCTCAGAATTAATTTTACTTTTTTTGTTTTGTGAAGTTTTTTTTTTTTTTTTGAAGGTTTGTAATTGGGTGGGGTGGATTGTGGTAAATTTTTGATGTATTGCTTCAAATGGAAGTTTGATGGTTAAATTTGAATGGTATTGAATTGGATTATTGAATATAAGTTTCTATTCATTTATCATTTATTTAGTAACTCTTTGTTAATTGATTTTTAATTTTGATTTGTTTGGTATTTGATTTGATGTATGTGTGGTGTTTATAGAGGCATTGTGTATGGTCTGTCTCTGCAATATCCTTGATTGTTGGTATTGTCTTTGGGTTATTAATAGTTGGACCTTGATACTGTCATTGTTGTTTGTGGCTTGTGAATTGTGATAGAGGAAACAAATTAGCTAAACAGTCTCTCTGCTAGTCACTCAGATTATAGGAGCAAGACGGACCTCCCGGCACCTGTCTAGTAAGCGATCCATATTGGTGGTTGTTCTTGTTGTTCTTGTTGTATTGCTATATAAGGCGATATTATAGGCTATTTTGGATTGTTTTCTACAATTAGACACAGGACATGATTGAAGGGGACTGCATGATTTGATCTGAATTCAGGGGATTGGTTTATTAGGATTCTGGTTTGTTTGTGATTTAGGGTTTTGTTGTCTATTGTGAATTGTGATATGCTATTGTAGGGTTGTATGCAAATAAATTGCTGGATTTGGACAAGATTGGTAGTTGGTATATGTTGTCCTGCCTATTTAGATTAGAAACATACTGAGTGCTTAGAGTAGAGCTGTACAAGGTAAGTTGCCAACATTCTTAACCATCTCCTAAGGATTTCTGGCACTGAGGCAAGCGGAGTTCAGTGAAAGGAAAACAAAAAATTGAGCTTTTGATTAGTCGTATTTTTGTGGTAAACTTAGTGTAAGCAACTGAGTGGTGACGGGTCTTAAGAGCTAAGATTGTCAGCTTTTTAGAACTTAATTAATGCTTGTTTGAGAAAGAGGTAGCGGGGGCTTTAGCCATGTCTAGCTGGTAGCTTGTTGAGGGAGCGCGCGTTACTTGAAACAAATAGTCAGAAAATCCATAAGTTGCACATTAGATACTCCGACTGAACGCCCTTGTGCAGGGCAGAGATTTTTCTGGCCTCTAGGAAGGAAAATGGGGTGGGTGGAGGGAGGGGTGAAGTGTAAACAAAACCCGATTTAGCGTCACCCTTGCACTCATAAATGTGCTCTTATAGAATCCTAATCTGGAAATGCAATGGCTAGTTGACTATTGCAAACAAATCAGACAAATCAGATGTATGGGATGAGTAGATATGGCGTTTAATTTAGTAGTCCAGTGGAAAGAAACTGTGAAGCTTTTTCTGCAATGAACAGCGGCTGTACTGTTATTATGTTGCAGGACAAGCTGTCAAGTGCAGTAATGCATGGCTTCTTTGTTATGCTGTAATAGTTAAATGCAGTAATATGTAGTTTGCTGATGCCTGATCTTGGCCGTGTCATATACTTTTAGCCTTGATCGTCTTTGCAGGGGTATACAGTAGAGACTACGTGCCGTATAATGCTGTGTGTTGCTGATCCTTGCATAAATTTAGCCAATAATAAGAAGTTCCGATATGTTTCTGCTCTCCTTCTACTGGCAATGTCTACTCGGCCAAAGTAAATGTTCAGCTTAACACCCGAGTTCATGACTGACAGCTATTAGTAACTTCAAGTATTGGATGGCAACATTTATGTCTTATTGAATCTGATGAGGGTAAGTCTGATAGCTAATTCGAATTTGCTACAAGGATTAGGAGAAAGTGGTTGCATGAATTGATGTTGTTGTTAGAACCATGCTTATGGTGATTACCTCTCAGTTTCCTCAAATTGAGTTGCTGATGATTCTGCTTTGTCGGTTGTGCTTCTGTCCATAATTGTTAATTTTCCTATGGATTTTCAGTTTCTTGTGATATGCCGCTGAAGGGCTGAAGGCGTAGAGGTGACTACTAATATTGTGCTTGTCTTCTTAACCTTTGTAAATTATACACTAAACTGATTGCTTAGATAGTAGAGTTATCTAAGGTGAATTAGCTTAGCTACATTCACTAAAGCCTCTTTCCTATACCCAGCAGTAACGCCAGCAGAAGCCAGAAGGAACATGAGCTATACATTTAAGTCAGCTTCCCGTTTTGTCGTGTCATATTCCAGTGATGGGTCTCGCAGAGGTTAAGGTTTATTGAAGGTGCTATCTGGAGGTCTTTCAGATATAAGTAAGCTCATTCCTTGTAGAGAGGGGGGGGGGGGGTTGGCTAGGCTTGTGAGACAAACAGTGAGATTCTCCACAAACTATTGCATCAGACGTACACTTCAATTGACAATTAAGTCTACGCCCTTCCTTGGCGTTATTAGCAGCTTAGATAAAACCTGCTGCAGCTAGGAGTTACAATGTTTCAGAATTTTTAGTGTAATGGATTTCGTTATAGGCCCAAGCCTGCTTATGAGTGTCTCTGATGGAGATCTCATACAGTAAGTCACTCTGAAGTCACTGAACTACTGAAGTGTGAACCAAACCAAATCCAGCCTTAACTATGCAATCAGAGAGAGTTGTTCACGAATCATTCATTGGAGATGTATGGACTGATCCACCTCTGCATAACAAATCAGAAATAGATGACAAAAAAAATTCTATGTTTATGACGAAAAACAACGAAGAGCCTCCATCAACGGTTATGGGTTGTTACTCCACTATTACTGTGTTACAGATTGCCTTACTGGAGCAGAAGTTGGGCGGCCTCTTGTGTGCTGATTGCAACATTTTTTACATGTACTGATCTGAGCTCCGAATGATACATGACCTTTTGACAGACAGTTTAGAGTCTCAGATTCTATGCATGCACACTTTTTACTGGAGGAGGCAAGGAGCTTATGAATTAGCTTGCTATAGGGTTTGCAGGTTTGACATTTGCTATATGTCGCTGATGCTTATCATATGAATTTAATCACTAACAGAGGTTCTGCGACATTTTTTCTTCTCCTGGTCCCTGCCACTGAAAGTTTCATGTAAACCAAACTTAACGTTCAGCTCAACGCTACGGCTTCCAGATATGAATATGTCATGTTTCAACAGGTAAAGTGAGCTTATTATATTTTTTTCCTCTGTTATTAACAGGCAAAGTATGTTAACATGCATGAAATTTACATAGTTACATGGTAATAATCCTGGCTAGACCCTTTGTCAAAAAAAAAAAAAAAAAAATCCTGGCTAGAAGGAACTTAAAACATTTGAGGTGCGCTCTTGTGGGGTTGGATGCTGTATTGCTGTAAGAGTAACTGTGTAAGGTAATGTTCAATATCTTCTGTTTCATATATTAACTGAAATTGCAGTTCAGATCCTCTACATATAGAGTTTGGCGCTCTTTGGAATTAAGATGAGTAGTTTCATATATTAAGATGAGCTCTTTTTCCGTGGCTACGCAGTGGCGTTTTAACCTTTCAGTAGTTCATATACCCATTTGTATATATCCTGAAGGCCTTGAAAGTTTAAACTATCCCCTGTCTTGTGTTCATATGACTGACTTGTCTTAGCACCTTGATATATTCTCCTTAGGAGTGATATTATGATCGTTTTCACCCGTTCACATATTGTTCACGTCCTTCATTCGACAATGTATCCGACATTTTTCTTGGCCTTTTATTTATAAACCATTTCCTAATTAGAAGTATGATCATGTACTTGTTTTAAGTAGGAAGTTGCCAGAATTCATAAAAACCATTGCCAAATTCATCCGATGCTTCCCCTTCTCCAATAATCTTCATCTGAACATTGGCCCTGCATAAATAGTCTGAGCATTAATTGTCAACTATCAAGTCCTAGCACCTAATATCGCGCTACTTTCTACTTGGATGCGAGCCCCCCTCTGGAATCTGCATCCAGCATCCTGCATGTGCAGTATCAGCTGCCATCTCTTGGACCAGCGTCAAAAGAAAGTTCCTGACAGTATATGGGCACCCCTTTGCTCATGTTAGCATAAGATTAAGCAGCTAACCAAGCCTGTATCACTTAGTTTCCAAGGACTGGGCCTACTTGGCAAGAATAATGAATATGGTGAAAGCACCCAAAGAGATTTCATGAATCGTCGTGATTGAAGACTTTGGAGCATTGCCCAAACAAAACAAAGCTCTTTTAGATTGACAACGACAAGTCACTAGAGTTCAGTATTTCACCATGTGTATCTGATATCTTCTATCCACTTTAGAAAATAACAGATCGATATTGATCCTAACTAAAGAAGTTTCCCTTGCACTCATCTATGATTTTGACTAAGAGATTTGGCCTTTATTTTTCTTGTTTTCATTCTTTTTTCAGTGGCCTTCTTTTTTCCTTTAGCCCATGTTCTTTCTGGCACCTGTATTTTTCATGAAAATGAGAGTGATATACATTCAGAACATGAGAAAGCGAGGGGACGATCAGTTTGGGCAGATGGCCCATTCTCAAGTCCTTTTTGAGTTACAAACTGTCGCAATTATAGATTTATAGTCGATAAAGGTGCATTTGCTTCATTGACAAAGATTCATGCATACATTGCATGTTTACTCTGATGAGGGGTTTTTCTTCATATGACATAGATTGGTGAGCTACGCCACCCACCCTCTTCTTTTTTTCTCTATCTTTCATTGTGAGTATGAATTACAATCACAAAAAAGATGGCCGAATACGGAACAATTCGCAATAGAAACTAAATAACCATTATTAGCTGATACTTGGAGTCCTGCACATGAAGTGAAAAAAGTAGTGGAAACGCATTATTCTTAACAAGGGAAGAGAATAAGTTGTGGAGTGTCGAGTTGGAACACTTGAACTTCCATTTCTGTCTCCCAATCTTTTGGTGGAAAGAAATCTACAAACAAAACCGGGAACAACGTAACCTCTCTCTACTAGTCTATCTAGATTAGTTTTTTTTTTTTTTTTTGGTGAACAGTCTATCTAGATTAGTTAGGAGTAAGGTTGCATACATCTTAGTCCTTAGACCACCCCATTTTGCCTTGAGCGGGGTCATTATTAAGCTGTTGTCATTACTGTTGTTGAATTGCATAAACAAAATCCAAAAAATTAAATGAAGAAACGGAATTCCATGCGATGGGAATCAATTAACTGTTCGTACGAGCCAGCAGTCTGAGTTTGTTTGCTTTGACGTACTGATGTGTATCGAGTAACTACTACGCTCAGTGAAAACATGTTACTAGTAGTTGATATTGCTAGTCTTGCAGGTGGAGAGATGAGGATATCCAAGTCATTCGCCAGTTCTCAGTACCCTACTTTACCGAAATGATTTGTCTTTGAGACGAGTCAGAAATGTTGATGGTGAGTCTTTACTATCATGGGAACCCCACTTATCTAAACCGACTCCTTTGCTAGTCACCAAATTCTTAATCCAACATTCCATAAGCTTACAACAATATGAATACAATAGCTATGAATAGAACATCCGTTGTCCTGGACAAAGTGATATGCACATTTGTGACAGTATAGTGATTAGAAATGTCCAATATTGTCCTAGAGTGATTTGTTGAGTATATTGAAGCCTTGAAGGCTTAGCAAGGGAGAACAGCTGGATGTAAATCAATAGATGTCCAATATGAAACGCTCGTCTTTGATACTTCAGAAATTATTGTGTTCTCATGGTAAACGGGTGGAAACGCTCGTCATTGTCTTGGTTTTTGTCGTTGGGGTCAACATTTAGAAGGAAAGAACCAAGAGAGAGCTGACATGAGAAAAAGGCCCAAGTGATAAGGATAAGGTACATGCCCTTTGGGCTAAACTGCTAAGGATCACCACTATTCTGGTTAGGTAAAGGCTCTTGGAAAGTTGTGGCTCAACTCAACCCCCTCTTCTGTTTTTCACTGACATATCATGTTACGTACACGGCGGCTCTGACCATTTTCACCCAGCTTTACATTCCTTTATATGTGTCCATTTAAGTATTTCTAAACGAAAACTGATAAAATTGTAAGGTATTTTTTGTTTTCAACAAAACGCGGGTCATGCTAATATACTTTCGCAACTACGGAGTACTTCGCAAGGATCACAATATTCATATACAGGTTGCCAATTAAGCATGTTTTAACTATTATCATCATCAAATCCTCTTTCATACGTCAGAAATTATTGAAATAAACGATCTACTTTTAACTTATTGTTTTAAAATTCTAGTGATATGTGTCAACTAATAAAATGCTATCTCTACATTTATTTAACAAAATTGTTCGCACGCAAATAAGGTCTCGATTGAGATGTTAAAAAATCCTCTCCTTTTGTATTCATCGTACTGCTCTCTGCAAATTATATAGACCAAAAACAATAATCAATGACATGCATTATCTTTGAACTAGCATTTATACCATAATTCAAGCCCATATGCATCTTTTGACTAGTTTCTATCACGTTAAATCATTAAATCATAACCTCGTATATGTATGAATCATACTCTTATATTACCCTAAATACTTTTCTTATCTAGATATATACATACGTTGTCAAATGTCAATATAAACCTCTAACATCTACTATCTACTATCATATGTTGATAATTAAGACTATCACAACATTTTGCAAGCTAGGCGCTAAATTTCAACTATAACATTCCAAGATACCAAGTTTACATACCCTTCGATCAACTCACATGCTAAAAAAAAGAAAAATTAAACAACCCTCACCATAAAAGTAAAAGGAATCTGAAAAAAGAAATCAAATGCCAATCTTTACACACTTTCTTACAAAAATACGTATAATCAACACGCTATAGCTAAATATAGCTCCCTAATGATCAAAAGTTAAAAGAGAAGAAAAGCAAAAGGAGTCTAAGCCTTAGCCTTGTGAGGGCACTGATAGCACTTAGCGAAAAGCCCAAATGTATTCACTTGCTGTACGAAATTCATCATGCTGGCCCACCCACCAAGCCCAAACCCCACCACAAAGACCCATCCCACTACAAATACATTCATGCCATACATTCCTGCCCACCCTCCCAAAATTGATGGTGGCCTCTCCACTGCATTCTGTAGAAAACAACGACATACGTAAAATTAGCATAAGTGTGACCGACTTTATATTCAAGTACTGAATACAGTTTTTCTTTGGATTAATTGTGTAAAACAATTAGTATAGTAATTACGAATTACTTACCTCGCGGGCAGTTGAAGAGCCGAAAGTAATCATGTGTGCCATGGCAGGAATTATGTAAACCGTGAAACTAACCAAAAGTGCTCCCACAGCAGAATTGATGGGTCCAAAAAATGGGAAGACTATAGCGAGGAACCATATAGGAATTACCACCGGTAGTCTAGCCATGGCGCGCTTGATCATGCTCTTTGATTCATGAACACCAATGAATTTCTCCCATACGAAGTATAGAGGAGTGCAAGCAAATCCGAATGTTATGAACTATACCATGAAAAGCATCAATTCTTCATTAAGTATGGTGACTAATTATAAGAGCAATAATAATGAGAAGCAACAGTACAATTTTCTTTTATCCGGGATTTTTTGCCTTATTTTCTTCGAGAACATGCATGCATCACTTAAATGTAGAAACAATAAATAGTTAAATTTGATGGGCAGCAACAACAACCTGATGAATCAACATGAGGACAACAGCAATGTCCCTAAATCCAGTCCTAGGGAGCAAAGACAAGGCATTGGAATGATCAAGAAGCATGTCTCCAAATGCCCAGTACACAGCACAAGCTGATGGCAGGGTCAAGGTTAACACATACAGTGTCGCCACCAAATATATTAGCTTGAACTTTTGCGGCTTCCACATGGCATGCATTATTTCCCTGCATTTTTTAGTAGTTTCCAATATCAATCAACAAATTGTTCATTGTATTCGAAGTGCTTATTATTCAATTCCATCAAATGGAACTCATATGTCAAAGTTTGAACTTTTACGAGTACTCCGTACTAAATTATACTAATACATCTTGTAGTTAACTAATGGATGGTGCAGTGATAGGATAGATAAATGTAACAATTACTAGTAAAATTCTTACACAGTGACAGCATGCCCACCAAAAGTGTAGAGAATGTTGGTAGCGCCAGTGAAGTAGAGAACCATCTTGGCCGGGGCAGAGTGCTGTACTCCCTCAACCTTCTCATGAACAAATAAATTTAGTTTCAGTACAACAAAATATTACACATAAGTGTATCTTTTTACACTCTTTGCTGTTAGAAAAGGAAGACACAATTGAAGCGTTATTGAATGTTTATCAAACTATGTAATTTAGGCGATTTGTGTCGTCAAACTATAGATTGGTTAAGATTTAAGATCCAACGAGGATGGCTCTGCATGCTTTCTACTTAGTTCTCTATGCATAGACTATATCTAATTGAAATAAGCTATCAACTGATGACATGCTTAATAATCTGGCATTTCTTGAGCAACGAATACTACTGTTTTTTTTGTTTTTTGGGTACTAACTACTAAGCAACGAATAGTACTGTAAAAAAAGCATGAAGCCCTTTCAAGTTGACAACATAAAATAAGTAAGCACTGCGTATCAGTATGTACCTGTCCATGGACAAGGGAGGCAATGGTCAAGTACCAGGCAGTGTAGGAAGTCATGACAAGGCCTAGAAATGACCAAATTCTGTAATTATGGAACGAAGGTATGAACACTGTCGTCGCACAGCAGGCACCAAAGATGTATGTCCATGTTCTCTTGTCTAGGCTATCATTTATGTAATATATGTTGCTGCGAACACCAATACCGTTAAAAAACTACAAATTATAAACAAAATATAAATATTACGGAGTATGATCGCAGACACCATTTTTGAGTATTGGACTCACCTAGCACAAGCAATAAGCTGAATGACGGACCCAAATAATAGAAAGGTGCAATTGAAAAACAGACCAATATTTCTCCAGTGTTTTCCAAGTAATCCATCAAGTACTTCAAACCACTGCATATATACCATTCAGAAATTATCAATCCATGACTGGTTATGTACAAGTTTGGGGCGGATGGATATAGTAACACCGTGGCATAGCAAACGCTACTCCAAAATTTATCAAAATCGGTATAAAAAGTAGAAAAGAATGACATGAGTTGTAGTAATTGATATCTATAGATTTGCTAGTACGATATGCCATTTGAACACAGGTCTTTGATACATTATACTTCGTACAAGCTAAGTATGCAACGTCGTCCCTAGAAACAATACTAGTTCAGCTAAATTACATCTACTTATGTAAGTCTACGTACCTGAATGACATGGTTCCTGAAATCAACTTTTTCTCGCTCTTTCCTGGTTCTGTACTCAACATAAAGTACACTGATAAGGTAAGCTGTCCAGCTGCCCATCAAGCCATAGAAGAGTTGGAATAATATCCCAGACAACATCCCCAGTTGTGAAAATGAGTACGGCAAAGTCAATAGAACTTGTGCAACCTACATTCCCGAAGGGCATAAATAAAATCACTAGTCGATCAGAAGAACATCATCATCATCTTTTAACATCACATAGTCAAGCAACAATATGAAGACTTCTAATAGGAGATGGAACTGTTTGGTTAATAAGGTATAAGGTGCGTGAATGTGAATAACATTTGTTGAATTCGCATGTGTGAGGGATTGCGCCATTGCGGCACATTAGTAGATTAAGTTAGATGACTTATATTTACAAGTTTAATGAGCTACATACATTTTTTTCCTACTGCCAAGTGCCAATTGGCTATCACGAATCTATTGGGTAAGGAGTTAGTCGTTTAGAGATATAAGCCCTAGTAGTGTACATCATTGGCTTAGTACTTAGTATACAACTTGGACTAAGTGAACTTACTTGGTTAGAAGCACAGCTAAACCATGCATCATAAACTGAACCACCATGCCAGAAAAAGTTGGACAATTTGCTCTTAGTAGATTTTGAATGGTCTTCTTCTTCTCTCTCCATTTCAACGTAGTTACCGGCCACCACAGTCTCAACCTTCTCTGAAGCCATGCTTGCAGATATATAGCTTGTAAGAATACTAAAAGGGGTTGTTTATGATAAAGAAATTAATGAAGGTTTCTAAGCCTTTAAATAAACAAAGAGGATACTCTTGGCTACTATACTACTAGAGCTACTGTACTACTCCGTAGAAAGTAGCACTTCATTTCCTTATTGTTAACATATCGATTGTATTGTTGCCCCTTTAAATGCAATTTTTGAGGGGAAGAAATGATTAGGTCACTTGTTTGGTGAATTGAACTTTTCCAACCTCCATATATATTAGTATTACTTTAAGATTTTGTGTTGCCAATCTATGGGGTCATTGATATTATTTCATTGGTTCGTGATGGAGTCATGTCCCCATGAACGCCAGACTCTTCTGCCATTCGCTTTTCTGTTGGAGCTCTGGACCTTTGGTTGTGTGGGTATGGGCCAGCCTCTCATGCAACCCCACGAGCGGGATGACCCACAACTACGCCGCTTTGAGCCACTAATCCATAAAATAACTAGCTTATGTTTCTTCTATTTGACACTCGTTGAAGGGAATGGTAAGGAATTAAAGGTAAATTATTAGGTGCTCTCTCTCGCCCTCATTTTCTTGTATCTTTTAGTGTTTTTCTTGTACTATTTTTTTAAAAGGTACAAGAAAATTGATTAAAGGTAACAAGAAATTTGAGTGGGAGGCTGGGAGCACATGCTTTTGGAAGCATGGTATAAATTGTGGGAATTAAATTCACGAAATTGAAGTTAATAGAAATGAAGTGAAACTGGTTAAAGAAACTAATAATAGTTGAATTAGGATTCAAAACTCTAGTACTTCGTATGAACTTACATTTCTGGGAAAAAAATGAATGGCACCGAAACTATGGAAATTAAAGAACCTTAAAGAACAGTTGATAAGCATTGAACTTAATTTTGAGGGAAAAAGAGCCAACCTTTTGGGGGCAAATCATCAATAACCTGCTTTAAAATAAAAAAGGAGTCGATGTTTATTATTGTTTTTCATGCAAGTTTTGCAAAAAAAGTCGTTTTGTTTAACTTATAATGGGATAAATATCACGTTATTACCTATATGGGTCACCAAAAGCATAAAAACATTTATTATAAGAAGTATTTTTTGTTATTTTTTACAATATTGGATAAAATAACTCATATAACGTAATTAGTGATTCTTTCGGTAATGAGATCATCTTACTCAATAATTTAAGTTCTAACTGGTTGTGAAATCTCTTTTTTACTGTAATGAGTAACACTTACAAATATCATAATCATTTTCTGTTAATTTTCGAAAAGAAAAAAGCATTTCAAGTTTTCAACTTAAAGAATTTACAGATGAAGCAGTCTGGTATAACACTAATAAAAATGCAGCTCATTTCTAAGATACTTAGTTCAAAGAAGGTTATTAGTAGTACGAGTAGCTTTATAGATTGGTTGACAGGAGATGGATAAAAAAAGCACACCAGCCATGATGTAATAAAAAGGTAAGACTCGGAAGGGCGGAAAGTGTTAGAAATTAAACAGGCTAAAAAATAGTAGAAAAGTAAGATCATTTTTGTCCAAAGGAGATTAGTGTTTAAGTGGATTTTAGTCTTTCCTATGGAGGAAATGATTATGAGGGGTGGCTTGGTGCTTAAAATGATTAGTTACACACGTGTGCCAACTGGCCCTGCTGAAAAAGAGATCTCATCTTTCTCCATAGCAAAATGTTCCAAAGTTGATAAGATTTTTAAGGCCTTTCAAGCTAGTATGCCCTCTTTTTCGGGGCATTTCTAATTGCAATTTCTCAATTCTCATAAAAAAGAGTTTGTGTTTTTCAATCAAGGGCCATGATCAAGAGCCCTTTGGATAAGAGGAAGGGCGCTCTATTTGCCTCATAATTAAGTTAGTGCTTAGTAGGGGTTAAAAGATAGCTTTATAGGTTCATCATTTTTAATGTTATTCACACAAATTACTTTAGTTTTCTTACTTTGAGTATTAAAAGAAATTATGGAAAAAGACCTTTAAAAAATAAAGTGGGGAATTGAATTATGAAAAAACATCAATATTCCGACAGTTAAAAGTTTAAATCAGTTGCACTTTTCACATTGTGGGCAGAGGCAGCAGGTACCCATTCATTTTACTGTAGCATGCAATTCAGTGCTAACGACTTGCATTTCCAATGTGTTAACGAGTATCTTCATTCTTTAGTCTCCTTGTTCACCAAAGCAGACCGAGTTAAAGAAAACAGTTAGGCTTTTTTGTAGTAAAATGTAATTCGATTATATTTCAGGTTGCTTGTATACAAGTATGCAACTATTAATATTCAAAAGCTTTGTGGACTACTCAGATGTAAATTAAATGGATATGTTTTCTAGGCTTGTTTCGCATAAGTTGGAACATTTTCTATGCAAAACTTAAGCTATTTATCCGCAATATGAATGCAAATTCCTGGTTCTTCCTCGTCTTTCCGTGAATTACCTATAGCACTCAAAGGCCAGTGTATGCTGACCGCCTAGTTTGACTTGGCTGTATACCCTGTATAGTGTAGACATCAATCATTTTCTCATGTTTGTTAATGATGATTGTGACTTGGGTAATTTGGTTATGCACTGTTTCATACTTGGAAATACCCGCAAAGTTGAGGCCTTTCCAAGATTGGGACAGACCCACAAAGGGACGAACGCACCTAAGCTGGTCCAGGCCAGGTGCCAAACAAGTGGTTATCCCAACTAATGTGTCGATGATCTTATTATTATTTATGATGTCAATGCTACTATGCTAGTTTATTAAAGGCAAGTAGTTCTTATGGTAAAATTCAAGCTTTCATAGCTCTTGTGAAATGATGTTTTGATATTACATAAAGTGGTGTCTTTCCTTATCATATGAGCAAGAATGCAAGATGAATGGGTTTTGGATTTTGGATTTTGGATCCTTATACCTGAATTATGCATTTATCCTATATGAATAATAGTTACTACAGTCTATAGGCTTAAATGGAATTTTGTGAGGCAGATGTTTTCCAATCAGTGATAAACATGTTTTGCCTTACTTCTGGAAAGATCACGGCCAACAATTTCGGGCACATTTCGATAAAGTCAAATTTTTATAACACAAAATTATTAAAAATGATCTTTTACTTTCATGATAAAAAGTTATTTTCAGACAAGCTAAATCAATCCTAGGTTCAAATTTTCATATATCCATCACCCCCTCTATATTAACTGTTTCAATAAACCAAACAAAAAATAAAGGATGAACTGGATCAAACATGAGTAATGGGCTCCAATCCATCTATATATTAGCACATTTTCACTAAATTGGTCTAAGTCTGACGTCCAGGTGCAAAATATTTGAGTCGCGTGTATGTTAAACTAGGCCAAGCTGACTTAGTTGGGCCAATAGAACGCAACCCATCAACTGATGATAGTTCAAGACCAAACTTATTCTACTTACCAGCTTGTGACTTGTGAGAACTAAGAAGTAAGAACTGACACATGATCCAGGAGATGTGTTTCTACTTAGGAAAATGGAGTAGTATGGTACTTTAGAATCTTAATTGCTTAGGAAAGACAAAGACCTAATTCCTTAAAGAAGGTGTATCTTCTTAAGAAGTACCTCGCCTTTCAAGAAAACTCCTTTTAAGGAAGAATGGAACCGAAGAGAACTTGGATGCTAGAATTGGAGAAGGAATCACCCAATATTTTTTTGCAAAGGGAATGACAATTTAAAGGCTTGCTTTCTAATGTACTAAGTCTCTGTCCTTTCTCTCACGTATTCCTTTTAACTGATGTAGCTTGGTTCATATGGAGTATATATGTACCTATATATTCAATTTAGTCTCTGCCTTTCGCAAATTTCATTTCGAAGGACACACAAAAGAACATACACCATGGCAAGAAAATCAATTTTGCTGCTATCTTTTGTCTTCATCATCACCATATTTTCTCAAGGTATAGCATTAATTATAGAGCCCAATATATGTGTTACCAATTAATTGATTGATGTGGCACTGAGTTGCATTATGCATGTAATGTACTTGTTCCCAGTGATAGACAATGCGGTATAACAGAAAATAAACAAGATTGAATTACGTGGTTCTCTATGTTTAAGTGAATTCTTTACACTTTTTAGAGTCCACCTGACATATTTTTGAAAGTGTAAAGAATTAACACTGTTAACTTGCATCCGATCCACCTCTAATTGAAGGACAGAGGCTACATTACTAACTTATATATTATCCGAAATCTCTTAAAAGAAAGTGTAAAGGATTCACGGAAACAGAGAACTTGTTTAGTGAATTTCACCTCTTTTCCCTAATACTGTATACGCCATGCGCCATTTCTTTTAATTTCAAGCATTGTCGCATCGATAATTGATAGATGCATTTCATTTTTTGAGTATGCAGGGCCAAGATTATCACAAGGTGTAAGAGTCTTCACAATCATAAACGATTGCAAAGAGACAATTTGGCCAGCCGCTACCCCTGGTGCAAGCTTTGGCGGGGGTGGCTTCGTCTTGAAACCTGGCCAATCGGTAGTCTTTAATGCCCCAGTAGGATGGAGCGGCCGAATTTGGGGCAGGACTGGATGCAACTTTGACAAAAATGGAAATGGCACATGTCAAACCGGCGCATGTGGCACAACCCTCCAGTGCGGGGCGGCGGGCGAGCCACCCGCTACACTGGCTGAGTTCACTCTTGCAAATCTTGATTTCTATGATGTTAGTCTTGTTGATGGGTTCAACCTTCCCATGGCTGTGAAACCACTTCACGGTACTGGAAATTGTACAGTTGCTGGCTGTGATAACGATCTTAGAAAGACCTGTCCAAAGGAGCTTTCTCGTATGGCTGGCAAAAAGACCGTTGCATGCAGGAGTGCATGTGATGTGTTCAACACCGATGAGTATTGTTGTAGGGGAGTGTATGGCAATCCTGTAACTTGCCGTCCTACGTATTACTCGCAGAAGTTTAAGGCTGCATGCCCTACTGCATATAGTTATGCATATGATGATCCGACTAGTATTTTCACATGCTCTGGCACTGATTATGTCATCACCTTCTGCTCTTCCAGGTTTGTAACATGTGATATGATCAATCATTATTCACTGCTCAATTGTTCTACATATTTGGGACATATTAGTAACGTGACTAATATATGCATTTTTTTAATTTAATGTACAGGTCTCAGCCAGCGTGCACTTACCATAACAACAGATTAATTTGCAGCGGATCAAAGGGATTGAAATCACTGCTTAGTAGATGGTGGTCTCTCATGACACTGGCACTAGTTATTGTTTTACGTTTTGAAGATGTATAGCATTTACGTTTGAGGAAATGTTGTCAATTTTCCTACACTTGTATATATTTCGCCTGAGGTGTTACATGAATACTATACTGTGTGTACTGTGTGTCTGTGTACATGTATAAAACCATTGTACATTTGTACACACTATCAACCTTCCTATCTCTGTAATTTGTGAGACTTATCTATTTTTTGTTAGATGTGAAAGGAAGACATATAATCGCATATGAAAATCAAGCTCCCCATTTTTAGATTGGTATAGAATTAAAGAACTTTGAAATATCATAACTCGATCTCTTGTTGTCTAATTAGTAATGACTCATTTTTTTCCGGCAAAAAAGGATAAAATGCCTTAAAAACACCAAAAAGTCTTGAGAGAAATTATCTATTTTTATGATAAAAGTAGATAGAGTCATGTTGGCCCAATAAAGAGATAGACATTTCTTATTTGACTTGGGTTTGTAGAAAGTCTGAATTGATTTAAGTTGTAGGAAGCTTGTCTACTTTTATATAAAAGCATATGATATTTATAATAATTTGTATTGTAACAAAGGGAGATCATCCTAAGGAGTCGTCTGGATTGGGGGGAACACACTAAGTGGGTATTGGAGAATAATTGGAGCATATGAATATCATTCCTTTGTCTTGATAGATTTACAATGTGTTTATCGCTCGATTCGAGCATGTGAATAACGACAAAACAGATGGTTTGGGCTATGCCTAAGCTACTTTTTTTTGCCAATTTTCTTGTTCCATTCTCCGCTATATGTGTTTAGGATGCCTCTTGCCAATTTTTGTCCGATTCCATTTCGGGGCCGAAACGAGGTTTTTTCGTGGGTTATAAATCCACGAAAACCGGCTTTTTAAGTCGATTTTTGATTTTTAGGAAAAAATTTTGAAAGTAACCAAGCATGCTTCTAGGATACATTGGAGCATAATTGGAGTATATGGTAATGTCATTCCTTCGTTTTGA